>JAQGAW010002929.1:0-13764 GCA_034698025.1 Phthiracarus crinitus | reverse complement strand
AACGGTAACGATAATTTTGGGTTCGGTAACGGTACGGTAACGGTAATTAAAATATGAATATTTTCAATCACTAATAAAGATTTAAAGATTTTCCGAAAAATAAATTAATCAAAAAAAATTAAATTCTCATCTCAGAAAAAGTTAAGAAACTTTTAACTATTAATAGGGTTTTTAAATAATTTTCTTCGTAGAATTACTTTTAAAAAATACGCTTTATTGAATTAAATATAAGTATGTAATTACAAAAGAATAAACTTAGAAACTTTTGGGAATGTTTATGTAAAAGATACTTATTATGTAATATTGCCGGTAATATAAAATTTAATATTAATTTTTTATTGGCAATTAATGGTTTGGTTTCTTGTTTGAAGTGGTTTTTAGTTTATGTTTTGTATTAATAGTTTGGTTAATTTAAATCTAACGCATTACGCTAATAAAAATTCGTATCCATTCGCACATTTTGTTATGGGTTATGGTTTAAACTCATAGAATCTGGTTTAAAACTGAAAATCGTCACAAAAACATAATCACACATTTGTTCATAGAATTCAATTTCCAATTTATTAGTCACAAAACCAGACATTAAAATTTTATTAGTATTTATTAACCTAACTTTTATTATCAATTATTTTAATGGAAATATTCAAAATATTTTAACCGTAAATCATTATTATCAGAGATTTTACAAACTATTTTTACAGACAACGAAAAAAAGTACAATTGTAATATATTTTAATGTTGTGTCGTAGCAAATATGAGATTATTTTATGATTTTCCCGGTCGTGGAATGGAGTTACAAATTTTGGATCCGGTAATATAACGTTAATGTAATTGAAAAAATAAATACTTCAGACCAAACTTATATCTGGTATTTACGAGTTCGCATAAATTTTATGCTTTATTTTCTTCACTTCAATCATAGAAAAGTATAGTTTATGTATTTGACTAAATCCGACTGAACTAAACTAGAATTTGTATAAATTAAAGTTTAATAACGACTAGAAAGTGATTCAGTATAAGTTTGTTCTTTTTAAAACCAATTATTGCATGTTTAAAATAATTTTGTTGTGCACTTATTTATCTCATAAATTGTTATAACCGTTATATATTCTGTAAAAAAATTTATTTAGTGAGGAGACACACCATTTATAACAAATTATAAACTATTGAGTTATTGAGGATTTGACAGGGGGTTAGTATGCACCCAATATGAAAATCCGATTCACCCAAAATCAAGAATATTCAAGGATTGAAAAATATTAAAATTTCGAAAAGTTTTTATCCATAAATGAAAAAATGGTCCAACAAAACAGATGAGTTTTGTTACATCGCTGTAATGTCCAAATTTTCAAAAATTATGGTTTAAATTCCTTTAATTTTTCCAGATTCATGCTTTCGTCAGAAAAAAACTCGAAAATCGTTTACACGTCCCTCTGAATTTTGAAAATTCCGAAAGGAGAGCCCCCTAGACCAATCAGAGTCTGGAACACCCTGGATTATCCTACATTTTTAGCCCACATTTTACCATATCGGTATGTTCTTAGTATTTAATTATTAAAGGGATATCACGGATTTCTTATTTTAATAGAGGTATTCGGCATTTACTATCATATATTTAAAACAAATATATTAGTTACTAGATATGCATTAAAATACGAAAAAGTGAGCTCTATATGCATGTGTTCTTGTTATTAGTGGAAACAGATAATTTTTCTTAAATAAAGAAAGTATTAAAATGAGTATACATTTTGCTTTAGTCCAATAAATTCCATTTTTAAGCGGAATATACAATTTTTTCACACTGGAAAATTATTATTAAAACCGATTGTTTTCGGGAGCCCGAAATTTGACACTAAATAAACTTTTACGTACATGTTATCACTAGGATATGAACATATGATACCATGTTATATATATGAAATTAAATGGTAGAAAATCCAAGTTTTCTTCACATAGTTTTCGAACACTACTACTATTTACTTATTATTAATGTGTGTCCGTTTTCTTTCGATAACGATGACGATAAAGTCACTTTTCATTGAAATGTACAATAATGAAACGACACTATATTACGGAAAGAGTATTTCGTTTATAATCCTAATATAAGTACGGTATGTTTCAGTTGAAACGCGCAGGTTATACACAGAAACTTACGGTACTTAACAACGTAATAGTCAAAGCGTTATCGATAGGGTATTGAACACAATTTACTTACAAAATATAATAATATATATTTTTTAAAAAATGTTGTTATAATTTATACTATTATCGAACAAGTATGCGGTAAATTGTCTCTTAAATATTTGATTAATTCTTTGGTGGCTGCCGGACAGTTAGTGAGCTCTAATTCGGACAATTGCTGCATCTGTACCAAACATGACAGTCCGCTAACAGTTAGCTGAGGACATCCTTTAAAAAGTAATCAAATTAATAATTACTACGTAGAGTCAAAATGATAGTATTCGCTAATTTTTTTTGTTAAATATATCCATTACGACTGTCCGAATTTAATTATAAAGTTTTTATTCACTTACAATAATTTCACATTCAATAATGGACAGTAATTAATATTTAATACGCTAGTTTTTTATTTCACATATTAGAAAATCATAAAAATGTTTATATAACGGTTTAAAATATCAAGTCGTTTTTGGTCCATTTATAAATGCTATTTTTGCTATTTTTCAAAATAAATGCTAGAATCAGTATTAAATCTGACGAGTTTTGTTACTCATTCCACAAAAATATTCTACAATATTTTATAAAATATTTCGAAAATTAGAAAATTTTTAAAATAAAGAAAAACTAATTTTATTTCAAAACGTTGGTAATTTTAAAAATTATATAAATGCTATTTTTGTCAATTATTAATGCTATTTATAGCACTAATTTTATATGCAAAAAATGCTATTATTTTGACTCTAATAATTACAGTATAAATACTATTAAGTTTTAAAGCAAATATTTTAAAGGATACTGACCGGCGATTGATAGTACTTTAAGCTTTCTCATCGAGCAAATTGTTTGGAGACCGAAGTCGCGAATTTGCGGGCACCATCTCAGTGACAGCTGAATCAAGTTAGTCATTGTGGCCACGTATCCGATACCGATATCGGTTATATGTAAGCATCTGATTAATAAATATATTCCGTTCAGTTTATTAGATTTAAAATTTAAAAATTAATTTTGATTTATAGCACTGCTATTACACACTAGACTAGTAAATTGTTGAGCTTAAGCTGCTTTTACACATTTTTTATAATATTTACAACGAAAAGCCGATTTTTATAAGTTATTATTTTCACAAACTAGATAAAAATTTAGTTATGAAAAAGTTTGGCAATAAAAAATGAAATAAAAAAAGTTATTATACATTTTAGTTTAAATATTTATTTTATACAAGATAAAAGAGTTTTCTTCTAAAAATTCTAAAACCCGACCCGATCGGACAGATTTGTGAGGTATGGGACGCGAAAATGACATTTCTGGTAATAGTCTAATGCACTCATTTAATAAATGATATACAGTGAAATTTGTTAATTGTTAAAATAAAGTTTAAGCAAATAATGGATTTATAGACTTATAAGCTAAATTGTAAAGATTATTCGCGACATGTTTGCGGAAAATATTAAACACATAAATTACAAATACCAGAATGAATAAAATATTTCATCAGTTTTTTCATAATATTGTTTTATTTACGAACGAAAATATTTTTTTATTCACTTAAACATTGTGTATAAATAAGTGAATCGACGAAATCAAGAAAAATGGATAAAGTGGTTCTAATAAATATTATGGGCAAAAACAAGAAACAAAATCGAAAATTGATTCAGAAATTGGCTCAGAAGACAGATTGTATTGGAAAAACGCTATTATAAAGATAAATTCAGATTATTAATGGATGAACTGAGGCGTAATAGATGTTTGGTTATGCTAATGTAAAATGGCATGTTTAGCATATGTTTCGCTATACTTCATTAATCAACGTTATTAAATGAAATAATACATATGATTAGTTAGATGTCACGTCAATCTGACCGCAATATTCCATTATATCCGTCAATTTTAATTTATTCCGAAACTAAATTAGTCATTACAAACTATATTTATTAAGACATTACCATAAACTCATTCACTTATTGAATGACAAAATAATAAGGAAACATAAAAATAAATATTTAATTATGAAATATAATACGATACGAGTTAAATTGTGCTTGAATTTTGGTAAATAGTAATAAATTAGTACGAAAGCCGTAAATATAAACATAATTCAGTGGCCGTGTGTTAGTGATATCTGCGCGAAATAAGAGCGAAATAAAACTTTTCATTTATTTTTTTGCTAACATAATACAGAAAAGCTGTACGAGTGTTAAGAATAGAAGTTGAAGATTAACTCAAATATCAAGAATTGTTAAGACGCGCTTCATTGGGTTCGAGAGTTATCACAGCTAATGCTCGTCACTACTGCTTTTCGTAATATACTGTATAAATAAACTAATTAGCAGTGCATATCACTCTTAATGAATGTGCGTTAAAATGCATTTATGGGAAAATGTAGTACTAATTGGTATGAATATTTAAAGAATAGATGAATTTTAATGGTAGACCATTTAAAAAACAGAATCTTATTCAAACCACTACAGGAGTTACAAAAATTCCAATCGATAGGTTTTGATCTGGTTTTTAATATAAATTAAACGCGAGACATTATAAATCTTATATATAAATTATACATTATAATCATACCATAGGCGCGGGTGATTTTTTTTTGCAAAATTGGAAAAGAGTTGTAACCATACAACATAACTTACAACTCTTTTTCACTAAGCATTAGACATACCCTTAACGTTAAAACGAGTGCGCTTTTCCAATTTTGCAGAAAAAAAATCACCCGCGCCTATGGTATGATTGCGTATAATACGTTATTCAAAATAAAATGATTTTATAATTTTTTAAACGTATTTACATGTTAGATGTTTTTGGACAAAAAACATACTATATTAGACGTTATTATTTAAATTTCGATTTCTAAATAAATGAAGGAATATACAAAAACTGCTTAAATCACATTTTACGAAACTTTTGATTAAATTATACTCCAAAAAACAGTAATATTAAAATTACGCGAAAGTAAAAGTTTGCGATTAAAAAAAAATTTAATAAGCTTTACGATTGACTGTTATACGCAATTACAGAAAATTGCTGGTATTTGGTTATTAAAAAAGAAAATGAGAATTGTTTGCTTTGAAATACCGCCCAAATAATGTACACATAAGTTATATTTATAGCGCGATAACGGCATTTAAATGGAGAGTGAATGAAATACAAGAAAAACCAAGAGAAGCAAATAACCAGACAAATTGAGACCAAATAATTGCCGATTTTTAATGAAAAAAGTTTAAACATCATCCTTACTGACCTTGAATTACGACTAAATTTAGCATCTTTTACAGATCTCTGCACACTTATCACTATAGCAACTAATAGAATATACTCCGTAGAGTAGAAAAGATGTTACTGAAACTCCTACACACTCTATCTCTAACTATGGCTATAACTTAGATTTGAAATTCTACAACGTGTACCACTCAGATATATAGATGAGAGTGTGAGTGAGTGAGTGAGTGAGTGAGTGAGAGAGAGAGAGAGGGAGAGAGAGAGGGAGAGAGAGAGATGCAAAAATATAATGTGATTTTATAATTTAATGCAAATGAGAAAAAAATTTTATTGTGCGCCCAACTATTTATAACCATTGCTTTTCTCCATTAGAAAAAACTAATCTTCAACTAAAAATACTTTTTAATATATAGGTGTGCTTAATATAATAGCGATGCGAATTACAACACTATCATATCATATCATGTCATTATCATAATACCATATTTTAAGCCATACAATACAACTTTTTTGTTTCATTTAGCCATAAGTTTGTACTTGTATTGTAAACTATACAAAAATAATTTCAAAACGGTATTAAATTTTCTAAGAGCAAAACAAAGGAAAGCATACCCAATATACGCAAATATTTCAATACCGATTTACAAAATTACAAAAATTAAATCTAAAAATATTATAATATTAAAATATTTCCGCTTTAACTCAAATTTCTTTGTTACGAAAAGAATAAGATTAAAGGAAAAAAATTGGGAAATACCTGTCAAGTACGAGTTGATTAAGAGTGTCGGACAGATCGCAAGCGATGTATTCGAGAGCAGCGTCGCTGACACGCGGACACCACGAAAGGTCCAAATATCTGAGTCCGCGAATTTGTTCCGCAATCACTTCAATGGCGTCATCGCTCACCTTAAGAAACACAACACATGATTACTTGTTGAGAATTACATTTCAAAAATATTTTTTATAAGAAAACAAATATCGGGGTATTTAAGAATTAAAGTTTTAGCCGTTTATTTTTAGACCGTAAAAAATAAGGATCGGAAACACTATTCGTTTAATAGAAAAAACATAATGCAAGTGTTGTGTTATAGAAAAACGAAATCCACTTAAAGAAATAAAAGTTAAGCGATTCAATTCGAAAGTGTTCATCCGTAAACTTGATTATTGATTCTCACTCGAAAAAAAGTTTCGCTGTTAATAAAAAATAAAAATAAAAAGTTTTATAGCGATTGTAGCAAAAATTGGATCGTTTCGTATTGCGGAAAAACTAGCCATTAATTGCGTGTGATCTCGAAGACTATAGGAGTTAATATTCCTAAATCAATATCAAAGGAAAGAGCGTAATCAGGGGAAAGTCTATAATAATTACGTTTCAAATTCAATACAAATTTAATACAAAATTTTGGATTTTAAAAAAATGTCGCACAAAATAACGCGAAATTACAGCGAAAATAATTCTTGTATTTAAACTGTCTGTTTGTGTGCAGAGAGCTTTTGCATGCCCTAAAGAATATGTAATTTTTGTTACCTAACATCGTTGCGAAGGCGGTGTAACAAAAAAAATCATCCATGCTTTCGTGTCAAAAGCAATGAATCGATAAAATCAAGGGAATCTGGCAAATGTGTGTCTGTTTCTTTCATTCGAGTTACGAATTTTTCAGACACACAGGATTCCATAAAAAAATAGTAATGAAAAAACGAAATTCGCGTTCAATTCCAGGTTAAGCAGCATTAATAATGCAGTTACAGGTACCGTTACGTCGCATTTTCTTTTGTTTACGCGTTAAAAGGAACAAAACTCGTTAAAAGCTAAAACGTCTGGAAAAAAATATTCTGATATAGAAATAAAATTTAGTCGAAAAAATTCTAATCAATATTCGTTCATGGATTAGATTGTGTGCATGTGTTTTATTTTATTATTAGCTTATACATTGTTAAGCGAAAATTATTTTCGCTTTTATGTTAGAAGAGAGATGAGTAAAAATATTTAATTAAAATAAGAAATAATTATTTTCGCTTAATCACGCGTTGTTGACGTTGATTTCCGCTTAAATAAGCACTAATTTTAACTCATATTCGCCAATAACTCTGCAGCGAACATTAAACTAATGAATAAAACCTCGCGATCCATGTTTCAACGTTTCTAACCTTTGCTAACGATGTTCCGTACAACAACTTTTTAAGTTAACATTTCTATTTTTGCTTTTATGTTGAAATGATTAGAGATAATGCGAAATATTTTGTTCGTCGCAAAACCAAATTAAAAGTCTAGAACAAGGATTACTACTTAAATGACGATTTTATACTATTGGATAACTAATTCGGAGATATAACTAAGCGAAATGTTTGCATGTAATTACCAAAAAAAAGTTTTAAAAACTTAGCATTTTTAATATTTAGTTTCAAAAAATAAATATAAATTCTGACATAATGTGTTGTAACGAATTTGGCGAAATGTTTATTTGCGGAGATTAGTCTTACTTCTAAAAAGTACATACAATCGACTATAGATGCGAATACAATAAACTAATTCTGTAAACCTGTTCCCAATTTTATTCGCATAAAAAGCCAAATAATTTTATTTTTTTTCTCACGAGTTAGCAAACTTTAGTTTTAAACATTAGATCAAACAAGTTGCAATTAATAGACAAGTTTTTTCCGTTTAACTCTTTAAGCAGACTTTTTTTATTAAGCATTAAATAAGCGGATTCTTTCGCTCAACGATAACACGTGTAACGAAAGAAAAATGTTTGTTATTACGAAACACAACTTCATTAATATAATTATTTTTTTCCCAGTATAACATTAAAGCTGTTTTTATATAGACGTCTGACATTTTAGGCATTTTCGGAATTATTATTTTTTATTTGCCAGAACGTTCTTCGATATTATTTATTTATTTTTATGTTGCTATACTTTAATTATAATTTTTATATATCAAATTAGTATTCCACAAACATATTTCCATAAACATCTGTGAACGACTAGAATGTTTATGTTTCACCCACACTCCGGGAAAATAGCAAAAAATACATGAATATGAAAACTCGGAAAAAGTAATTACTCGACGACAGAAAAATATTATTTTTCGCATTAGGAATGTTTAATTTCGTAATTCTAAAAAACTCATACCTTTGAGCATCCAGAGAGCGATAATGAGTGCAAATTTGGCAAACCGTGCGACAGACTCGCCACTCCCTGATTGGTTAATTCCCAACAATGGTGAAGCAATAATGAGCGCAAATTGTCACGCGCGCACGTGGACCCAAAGTATGCCATTGACGTGTCCGTCACGTGATATGCCTGCGTAACAATTATTAGATTCAATTCAATACCAATAAACTAGCGATTAAATGTTTACGTTTCATTAATAGAGTTTGGCAACGAAAACAACTCCATTAATAGTTTTGTTTATTATCTTTTATTGGTTTTGATAAAATAAAATATTTGGAAACAAAATAACTAGATATTCGTTTACACGCGGATATACCGATAGATAATTCAATTAACTTTTATTAAACCGAACCAAAACTTTTATTTTCACTCTATATCTTTATTAGCAATTTTCTGTGTTTATATGACGGCGTATATAAAGATAATATAACATTCGGTACAAACAAATCGAGTATATCTATATTAGATTTATATTTATTACCTGTAATTGCAATTTTCGTAATGAGTGCAACATTTGGCAAATTGCGGCTATAGTTTCGTCGGCGATATTAATACAGTCTAATATGATTAGGGTATCGAGCGTTGGAACCATCTCTGTCCAGAGACCGCTGTCTGATATCTCGTTGCAGCCTATATTAATGAAGATAAAGTGAAATGTTTTTCTCGCTTTATATTTATTTATTTACTATGTTGTGACCCGTTTTGTTATAATCTCTTATTTATTAATATTTTTATTTACTGGCCGTTTGCGTGCGTAATCATTTAATGCCATTTTCTCTGACTTCTTTGAATTATTTTCTCTTATTGATTCAAATCAAATCTTTTTTATATTTTGTATAATTTTTTAAAAGTTATTCGTTATTATTATAACGAAAAATTTTTTAAAAATATGAAAATAAAAATTGTTTTATTTTTATCACTAGAGACGATAAATTCATGATATCCTTTTTCTTATTGGATAATGTTATAAATAAAAAGATAAAAATATGCACGAATTACGCCAAAACAAGCATTTTGAGACCTATTAATTCTTCCTGAATATCCTGAATTTTTTCTTGAATCTGCAGAAATCATGATTTTTTAATATCATGTTATCATTCTATGTAATATTAAAAAACGTATTACAAGATTGTCGCCCAATAGGGGAATAAATCCTCCCCATAAGTTGAAAAAATAGACCTCCCGATCCAGAAGCTTGAGAATTCAAGGAAAAAGCAATGTGTGTGTATGTGTGTGATGATATTAAATTGACTGTAAGTATCGTGTATCGAATTTCAAAATCACTTATTTATATGGTCGACATATAACTATAAAAATTAATCCTATTAAATCATGGCTGCGTTTCATAGTATATGTTCTTAATGACCATATACTTAAGGCAGACGAAGCCGATATATAATAAGTTGCTGTAAGCATAGATCAAAGTTTTATGATTCTTAGGTTTCGTTAACTTACATCCTATAAGATAAATAACTAGGATATAAATCGCATTATTTCTATAAGAGTGTATAATTTTTTTAATATCTTATAGTAATTTTTAAAATGATCATATGCTTAGATAATACAGTCAAATTCTAATGTAAGTCAAAGTCATTCATAACTCTTTCAAAATGTTCGCACATGTGGTCAGTGTTTTCAAAACTAAGTCAAAAATATGCAAAACTAAGTTAAAAGTGTATTAGTTTCGTATCATTTTGCATAAAATATTTTATTGTAGAATAAAAATTTTAATTATGCAATACTTGAAGCTAATATTTATAGTTTTTTAGTTTTAAAAAGTGATGATTTATTTTTTAGTTAGTCTAATAGAGACTAATGTAATGAAATATGAAAAATGCAGTTATTGTCTAATTAGACTACTGTTATATTTCAATGTTATTGTCTAATTAGACTACTGTTATATTTGAATATAATTATTAAGCTAAGCACTAAAAGCACAAATAAGATTTTATATAAAATTACATTTTTCTATGTAATACTATAGGTTTTTTCCGCTTTTAACTTAGTTTTGCATATTTTTGACTTAGTTTTGAAAAAACTGACCACATGTGCAAACATTTTGAAAGAGTTATGAATAACTTTGACTTACATTCGCAATTGACTGTAATAATACTAATTCTTTATTTAGATTAAGCTTCTATAAAATATTTTTTAAAATTTAAAATTTGAAAATTATTTATTGTTTTTGATACCGTTTTGATAAATATATGTTGTAAAACTAGTTTTGAGTACAGTATACAAAATCATACTTAAATGTTATATTCTGTCTGACCCTTGAGATAACTGTAACATTAATGAAATAAAACAATAATAAAAACAAAGCACACTGAGAACATAAAATATTTCGAATGAATACCGTATTTGAACTTTAATTATTAAAATTTCGAAATAATCGAAGACAAATATTATTTTTTTAATCAGTTAAAATGGAATCTTCAAAATTCGATTGTTTTGCTTTAAAATTAGCCAAATTAAAAAGTTTGTCTATTTGTTTTAAACTATGCTTCATTGGATTTGTTTGCGGAGATAAGCGTACATAACTACAAATATTAGTTTTGTGAGTTTGAGTATATATTTGCTGATTTGATGAAAGGATAGGGCAAAACATTGACATTTATATTTTTTATAAATATTTTTATATTTAATTTATCTTATCTGCGAACGCAAATATTTTATTAATGCATAAATTGACTTAAATACATTGAATTTTACCACAAAAAAAACAAACTTTAGTTATATATACCTTGGTTTTAAAAATATAAGCGACAACGAAAGATACTACAATGTATTTGATGTGCTCTCGCGAGATCCCAATGACCTTTAGGTAATTACAGTTAATCTTATTGAATATTTTATACAACGTCGCAACTTTTGCATAACTAGTTACACTTCATTTCTTTTCGTTAACATTGAAGGTATAATACCTATCCTGAAGGAACAGTTAATAAGTGCAAATGAGTGGGTTTCTAAAACTATTACAATGGCTCTGAAAAATTAGCGAAACGTTATTCTTCGAGCCTCAGGGATGTCTCGTATGCTTTTAATGCTTAAATCTCGTAATCACGAAACAATAAACCATTAATGAACTTTATATAAAAGTTAAATATTTATTTATTAACGCTGCTGTTTAACCTTATAACCAATTCTACGTTTACTGATATTTTAGATATATTTTTATAAGCTCATTATGTGTATCTTTAAGGTAAAAGTTATACTTAAGATTTTAAGACACTTAACAAACTAGTGATTGCCATAAAATAGTTTTGAGTGCTTTGTTTGAGCTCCATTTTTATATTTAATTACTTCGCAATTTCATGCTTGAGTTTGATAACGAGACAATTTTTTTCCAGTAAAATCTCGAATTTTATAATACTGAAGCTCAATATTTTAGTTATAAGTTCATAACTAGATTAAAAATAATTGTATTATACGCTAAATGCAATTGAAATGGAAAACTTTTTTGTGGACAGAATAATTAGATACTTTGTACACCAAATTAAAATGAAAAACAATTTAAACACTAATCAAGTATTAAAGTCTATAATTACCTCATTATTAAATTATTCATTAAAGGAATAAAATTCGAGTAAAAATATATAATATTTATTTATTACATTAAGTGTATTTTTCGAAAGGGAAATATGCACCGAAGTAACGAAGAAACGGCAATAAATGTAAAATATTTAGAGCTGTGAGCAGTAAGAAATAAAATGATAGCACGAAAATTGCTTCTTAATGTGATGTCACAGTCCCGTGTCATATATTATAGTAATAAATTCATAAGACATTCGTTGAGGCATAGACTATACATTAATTTTCATAAAGTTATTGTCATATAAAACAGTTATGGTGTAATGAATTTAAGAGATTTGAATATAACGTCAAAGAAAATAAAACAAAGCGTAAATTTGACATAAAGATAAGCTTATGAATATGCTATAGAATAATACTATCATTATTACATGATAGTAATGTATTAATAATTTATACTTTAATAATTTGATTAGCGCTTTGTTGTTTTAAAAATTTGATTTCGATATGAAATTTAGGTTTAAGTAATTGCAATAATATAACATTAGAGTTGCGATTTACCGCTTAAGGGAATAAACTAAAACATCAACTAATATAAACTATGGAAACATAATAAATAGAATCGTAATTTTTAAATCAAATAGACTTTAAATTAACGAATAAAATAAAAAATCAATATATTTTTTATTTTTTCATTTTGATTCTAAATTTAGTTATCGCTCGTTTCATTTCAATAATAGTTGAAACTATTTTTGCATCAATTAAACATTAGGTATTGAACATTGTAGGAAATTTGTAATTTAGATACAACTTAATGACTAAATTACTAAAAATAAAATGCTATTATTATATCTATAAAAAGCCAGATAAACGTAATAATAAGATAAAAGATAACTTATACAATAATGAATGTCTTGTTATATAATAAAACGATCCGCACTTTACTTCAGTAAACTTTATATAGTATTTGAGCGTTAGTAACAGTATTTTCTAGTTTCAATTATTAAAAGGTATATATATTTATATATATTATATTTGACATATACTGTATAATGGGCACAGTTTATATGCAACTTTATTATACAGTTACCAAACAGGAGTTTAAATAAGTACCCAAATAAAAATAGATATTAATCATTGAAATGAAGAAATATATATAAAGTTTATGTATTATTGAAAGAAAGTTTTATGCATTCGTTGTAAAAATATTTTTTGAATAAAAATAATAAAAAGTAAAAATAATAGTTATTTTAGAAATAAATTTTAGCTCTAAGAAACCGGAATAATTTTAAAACCAAAATTTTCTAATAATAATAATAACGAAATACAGTGTTTTGGAAAAAATTAATATTACTTTAAGCTTACGGTATAGACATATATATTTTGTAATTTTATATAAAATATACATATTTTATCATATCTTAAAAAGTAAGGAATATTATATTACAATTACATAATGACGACAACACTATTGGGACAAAACACGTCTTATTATTAAGACATTCATTTCTGAGATACAGTTTTGGGATACCAATAGGAAATTAAAAGAAATTTAGTAAATCAATTCAATTCAAAACTAACGAGGAAGTAGTCCCAACTGTCTTAAGCCGAATTTTTTGAAACTACTTTTATTTAGAAGAGGACAGTGACAGATGT
>JAQGAW010002928.1:0-13769 GCA_034698025.1 Phthiracarus crinitus | reverse complement strand
TAGGGTAGGGTAGGGTAGGGTAGGGTAGGGTAGGGTAGGGTAGGGTAGGGTAGGGTAGGGTAGGGTAGGGTAGGGTAGGGCAGGGTAGGGTTGGGTTGGGTTGCATTGGTTTGTGTTTAGTGGGCTTTAGTGGAGTCGAAATGGTGGGTTGGAATCAGCAGAATTTGCATGTATTTGCAGTATGCTTTGCCTTACTTCTCGCTATGCATGCAGTATAGTGTTTTTATAGGAATTTTGTTTGCATATAAATATGTTGGTTTTGCATTACAGTTGGGTATAGTAATAAGTGAGAGTGGATCACCTGAAGATGCGTTGCAGTTGTTCGACAAAGCGCTTAGTCTTGACCCTCATCACGAAGCATCACTATTAGAATCTGCGCGTATTATTCAAGATCAAGGATTGAGTCGTCTTCATTCGGTTGCGATTGAAAGGCTAAATAGAGTGATAGAGATGGGTCGCGCAGATGAGAATGTTTACTTTAATTTAGCGATGCTTGCCATCAAAAGCGGTAATTTCGATAAAGGAAAGGAATTATTAGAGAGAACCATTCAAATTAAAAGCAACTTTACTGAAGCGCTTTATAACATGGCTTTATTGTTATATAATGACAATTCACCGCAACCTCTGCTTGTCGTCGAATACTTAACAAAACTGCTTAAGACTAATAGTGATCACATTAAGGGTCTGTTATTGTTGGGTGACATTTATATTGAATATTTTAATGACCTTAAAAATGGTGAAATTTGTTACAATAAAATATTGAGTGTCGACTCCTCTAATGTATTCGCAAAGCACAACCTATGCGTGATTCATGTCAGACGCAAACACTTTTATGAGGCCATCGAATGCTTTGAAAATATTCAACGAAATCATATTGGATCTGTTAATGTTGACCGTCATCTTAAAATAACAAGAGATTTACTGCGAAATCAGCTTAGAAATGGAAGCAATGAATTTAAATTTTTGCTCTGAATTTGTTTTACGATATTATATGATCGCATATATAAAATGTGGACAAAACAGTGTGCAATCTCTCAAACTATTTTAAACGAATACTCTATATTTAAATATAAATAAATATATATATATATATATCATTTTAATATAAATATAAAAATTTTATTGTTTTTCCGTGTTGTAAACATAAGAAAAAGATTTTTCTCTTTAATATAAACAAAAAGTTAATTAAAAAACCGAAAAAAATGCGATGAAATAAATATTTAAATTTGGCAGTGAGTGTAGAGTTTGTGTTTGAGTGTACGCTCAAACTATTTAGCGTTAGTGTTGATGTCATTTATCATTTATCGTTGTCATGCATCACTTCATAAATAAAGTTTTGCAATTGCTATGACACATGCAATATTGAAACGAATAACAAATCAGCATTTGATGCGATGCACGTATATTAGAGTTGAGAGAATCAATGGCGACAGAGATGGATCCACATCCACGTCCACAGCGCCTCTTCATCATCATCTTCTTCTCGCAGCCATTCAGTCTCTATGCTCATCAATGTTTCTCTCTCCGCAACGGATGCTTAAGTTATTTTGTTGAATATTTCATGAAGTTTTGAGATATTCGCTCTGAAATGAATGGCGAGAACCAATGATTCGTTGTTTTCTGCTTTTATACTTGACTTTTTGATTCCTCTCGCAAACCTCTTGAAAATTTAAAGTTTAGAAAAAACACTGGAATAGAGAATAAGTCCAATTCTTTGATGCGATGCAGTACAGAGAGTATAGCAAACAAGATGAAAATGCATTACATGTTTAGATGTCAATATATACAGTACTCTTCGTACATATATAAGCTTAAGAGTTTGCGAGTTTGTGCCGCAGCTTTACCTTTAAATTTGTAATGCATAATAAATCGTCTGTATGTATAAAATCGGTGTACTGTACAAAATTTGTATATAAAAGATCTCTAAACTAAATAAGCCAAAACATAATAGCATTTCACATAAAAATAAGGTCACCAAAAATGCTTTCATTTATAATTTAGGTCTTGCTTTTGTGTAGCTTTTTTAAACTCATTTTTTACAAAAATATATATTTAAATTCTTCATACAAATTTTACTCTTTATTATATAACTTTCAGCATTAATATTCAGCAGTTGTTAAGTTTTGCTTCAGTGCGAGAGAAAAAAATAGAAAATAAAATTAGAGTTGCAGTCAATCTTGTTTGTTTGTTAAGATGTTAGAAAAACATTTGCATGATATGAGTTAACTAAACTTGACTTTCCTCACTCTAACCAATTTGCATAATGCGTTAGTTTGAAGAGAGTGAGAGCAGGCACACACACATACACACAAAATTACATTAAAAGAAATGGTTACAATTTGAGAGCCATATCTGCATAATAAAATCGTTCATTTTGTTCGCAAAGCTATGACTACCGCACTCCGCTCTTTCTCTATCTCTTCATCCTCTCATCTCATTGTAACTTTGAAGTGATGAGAGTGTATTTGCAAAGATGTTCGCGTGGGAATCGAGAATGGATTAACTCACGCGAAATACGTTATGTCTAGTATTATATTTCTCAACACTATTTATGTGTTGCTACCAATGTTCCGTAAATTCTTTATAATTGCGAACATAAACCATTTGAGATTTTAGTTTTTGGACTAAACTTTTCTAATACTCATTAATTTTGAGCAAATTATCAAATATATAATTATGATTAGTTTGGAAAATGTGCTCCAATATTAAGCGGAATAATAATAGCAAAATTATAGCAGAAATGGTGTTCTGAAAGACACGCTGAGCCGGATATACAATTGTAAGCTCTCTTTCTTACATTCTATCCACTCTTTGTATTATTTCCTAGACGTTATTTGCCAGAATCGCGTCGGAAATTAGAGATATGCTCTACAAAAGATGCACTCAAACTTACGTTTACTGAGTATATGGACCGCATTTATATTGCATTCACTGCATTCACAACTATATATTCTCATCAACATTTATTTTTACTTTTTCTCTCATTTCATGCTCTTATTGCACTCTATTACATGTGCAGAGAAGCGTAGCTCACAAAAAAATCATAAAAACGTATGAAATGACAATTCATAAAAACGCAAAGGCAAATCTCTCTCTCTCTCTCTCTCTCTCTCTCTCCTCTCATCATTGAATGAGCAAATGTTTTTTGTCATGAAAGCGCCGCATTTTTCTTATTTTTAATGCCTTATATTCAGCAATGGTTAAGATTTTTCATTGAAATATATCATAATACAGTAAAATTGATCGATAAAAAAACTGAAAGCAATGAGAACACAGATTATATGATTTTAGTTTGATGTTACAATTTAACATGTGATGTGAGTTCATGCTAATATACATTTTCTATATTACTGTATTATGTTTATTATAGCCTATAAAAGTTAATCGAAACTATTATTAATGAACTCATTTATATAATAATACTTTGTTTTTACTTCCAAACCCATCATTTGAAAACTTTTTAATAGATTAACAAATGTCTATAAAGTATTTGATATTAAATATTACTGAATATGTAAAAAAATGATCGTTAGCATACATTTATTATTGTTATTATAAGTTTAATATAACATATTTAGCCAAACACTTACGACAATATTCTACTTTTGGTAATTCATGAGTTTTGACAAAAAATCAATCGATATTTAATTAATGTTCGAGTTTATACTGTATATTTATTATATAAATATATATTCTTTATTTTTAAATTCACATCACTTCTTTAGTCGGTACTTACTTTGTCTATTTTATATTAAAGACTCGCCGACTTTGTAAACAAAAAATTTTTTAATCTAAAATTTTCATATTTCTTTCGTTACATTGGATTCAAGGATTTTCCGATTTTAAGTTAGAATTATATAAAAATTTATAATTAATAAAATAATTTAGTGTAATGTTTAATGTTTTTCTGACCACTAGGGCTCTAGTTTGTTATTGAATTGTATCAAAATTGAATTAACTGTGATTATAACGGTAGCGTTAATACTTTCATTGCACATATGGCGCAATTTAATGCTTCGAATCAACAGTTAACATGAAAAATAATTTTATTCGCCGCAATCTAATTTCTAATTGTTCAGTTAAGGAATAATGCCACTATATTTGCTATATAGTGAAATAAAAATAAAGAAAATGGATTTTATTGATTATTTTTTAGATACACGTCAGTATATAAAATTATTAAAAAATTTTCACAAAACATCTTGTGATGATTTCATCGAATAACTCGGCAAATATCTCTGAGATAAGCGATAAGGAAAAAAAGAAAGAGAAACGCAAAAAATAGTAAAAGTTTGCAGTATTAACTTTTAACGACATGTGGTAATGACATCTCTGCTTGAATCTTAAATAAATGGCAAAATGCACAACAATATTGATGCGTTAAATAAAGTAAAATTGATGCCTATTATGAAACTATAATAGCTTTTCATTTATAAAGTCATTTATGAACTTGTTATGGTATAACAATAGCCATTTGAATTCATAAAAATTAAAGCAGTTTACGGGTCGGTTAACCTGTAGGTTTCTTATCGGCAAGAATTGTTTTTATTTTTAAATATGTCAGTTCGGTTCGGGCTAAATAATCGTTTAAATAAAACAGATTTTAAACCTCTAACCCTAAACTAAACTAGTCTTTATTGCGTTTAATAGGCTTCGAAAAAGTTTGTTGCGATTTAAAGAATTGAAAACAAAATTTTCGATTCAACATTCAAAAATTTAAATGCTATTTTGTAAATAAAGCTTATATTTTTAAAAATTTTAGTAACGTTTTTTGGTTCAATCGGAATTTTTGAGTTTGCTAATACCGTTAACTTTTATACAAACTTTCGTTGTATATTTTATAAATGTGTAAATCTAAGAAAACGACACATGAATTTTCTTGAGCTCAAAACAAGAGTGATTTATAAGATTACGTAAAAAACATTTCATCTAAATTTCAAAAATAATAGACTAAATTAATAGTTAACTAAAAAGTAATTTATATTTGTTCAAAACCGAAATTTTAACATTTAAAACTTGATCGGTTAAAATCAAAAAAGCTTATTTGATGCATACAAACGTTTTCCCTTATGATTAAACTGTATTTGTTTTTAAGGTTATTTATCTCATAAGAAACGTTAATTAAAAACATGAATGTAAATTAAATATAGCATCAAACTGAACCTTTAACTAATACTAATCAGATTAAGTGCAATATACGTTAAGTTGTTTACAGAACTTTTCATCGCTTATAAAATATTTATAGTATCGTTAACTAAATTCGATTTATATTTTGCCCAAAAAGTTGAAAAAAGTTTGTATTCCATAGAGAAATAATTTTTCGCTTAAGTGTTTTTAGATTATTAGTGTTTGTTGTTTAGCGGAGTAAACGCTTCATATAAAAGTCATTAACTGTCTATTTATAGAAGTGTATGATAATGTATTGCGTCATTATATGATAGTTAAAAAACAATTTCAAGTTATTGATTGATGCGTTCATTATACGCAACTATTCATTATCTATTTTTAAGGCTTAACTTTAATTATGAATTTCATGCATAAAACTAATTACATTAATAATGTTTTTACATAGAAAATAAAAATTTAAGAATCAATATAAGTTTTACAGTAATAGCATTACTGAACAAACGTGAATAATATTTTGAGTCTACATTAGTTTGTAATATTTCTAATCTCTGATTTTTGCTTTTAAAATTCTTTTACTTGAATTGGTTCTCCAAACAAATAAAATCTAATATAGAGTTGTCAAACTCGTTGACAAACCAAATCAATTTACAAAAACTGACAAAATTTTGAATTACTAATATTTAAAGAAATGAGAACAATTTAATAGAGTATTACAATATACTGGAAGCTCTAAAATCTCAAATATATTAAAAATTCAAATGTTATCAAAAAATACGATTAATAGTGCGAAGATTAATATAAAGGATCCAATATGAATAATTTGAAATATGATGATGAATTTTAATGCTTTACGATGTAAGAAAAATTTTTTCTTTTAACAAAATAACAATGAAAATCTTAAATTCTTACAAAAATTTAATGATAAACAATAATAATTTTCTACTGTTCTCACAGTGTCAGTAATACCTTTTCTATTCATTATAGTAATAGATGACAAATTTATATTAGTAAACCAATTCTTACTCTTTAGTAAACTTTAAAATTGTAAGAATTTGTAGACATTAATAAAGTCATAAAAGCGATGTATAATTATTAATTAATTAACAAATTTAGATATTATTTTTAGTGAAGTTTGCCTACTAAACTGTTGGAGTATTTGTATAAAGACTCAGTTTCCGAAAGTAAATCTAAATTTGTGAATTTTTTATTTAATATCACAATAAATGCATTATGGGGTAAATAAATACGCATCAAGTAAATAGAGCACGTATTTGTATTTTTTTTATTTCTCAAATACAATATTACTTAAAATTAATTTTGTATGAAAGATTTTTAATAAAATTAAATTATCGATGTCATTATTTAACACTTTTAGTGATACACTGTATTTTGTTTGAATTCTGCATTTTGAAAACTAGAACATGGTTTTGACTCTGAAAACATTCATTAAAAAAATATATGTTAAAAGTAATAATACAAATTTACAGGTACTTGAAATGGGAGTTTGAATTTTTGTAGCTAAACTTTTTTATCAACACATTCTACAATAAATAGATATACTGATGTCGTTAAATTTTTAAAACGTGACTTATCAATACAAGTTCTCCATTGCATTATTAGATAATTTTTGTTGTTGAAATTGTTATTTTGTAAACAATTTTAAAGGCTATAGAAAATATAGTGCTTCTTTCTATATACACATGGGCTTACAATTTACAGAATTCACTGATAAGCTGTACATAAGTATAGCTCAAGTACTATGTATATTCTAAAGTTAGTGTACAGTATATACCATTCTAATGAAAAAAGCTCTGCAGTCAAACTATGTAAAAATACTCGAAATCTAATTAAATGATACATTTTTAGAAACACTCATGCATTAAGAATCTGTCAAACAAATTGCCTAAATTCTAATGTCAAAAATCATTAATTAAAAGTTAAAAAGAGTATTCAATTACATCTCGCGACTACTTCTTCATACCTTAATATTTATGAAATCCATTTTGAAAATATGCACAATTCATTAGAATTTTTGAATAATAAAACAAATTCAATCAAAAATTCGGTAGACATAGGTTATTATATAAGTGCTTTAGTTTAGATAATTTATGACCTTTAAAATTATTTCCTCAATTCTAATATGGGATTAAAGCATGGTTTAAGTGATAGTACTTTATTAAAATGAGTTTCGAAAATAAGTTAATGCAATGAACATAAAGTTTAGAAAGTGACACTATTTTTGCTTATTTTATTGCTTTTGGGATTTATTCATTCATTTCCAGCCAACAATTTTATTCACAAAAGGATGTTAGCAGAAGATGATTATTAGAAGGGAGAAATAGAGTCATATTTTTGTTGAAATAAGAATTTTCATCAAAACATCCCTTACTCATCAATATGTACACATAATAACAATCATTTCTGCAGATATTAATTGTTACACCGATTTTTCGGAATCTATTTATTATTAAAATGGGGGCTTAAGTCCATGGGAAAGTAAAACACTATCGGAAATCGTATATTAAAAATAAATATTTTAATTTTAAGAATAACTTAAAAAATTTATTCTGAATAATAAAAATTCTTATAAACAGTTCAGAATTGAAAAATTTTCTCCTAATTTTCTCATAAGTTTTCGAGTTTGAGAACGTAAAAGAATTTCTAGTTTATGAAAATATTTATGCAGTATATCTAAATAATAAAAATTCTTAAAGATTAATGTAATATTTAATTTATAAACATAAATAATCTAAACATAACTGTTTGACATTAACTGTACTCAAACTAAAGGCATTGACTCAACAGCTGAAATGGGAATAAATATTCTTCTAATCTGAATTCCGTATAGGAGTTAATACATTGGGGAGAGAGTGCAGTCTAGTTGTTGGGTCAGTAAATTATATATAGTGGAACTTTATTTAAATAAAATACAGTACTTCATAGTTTGATCCGTTTCTGCATACTCGATACACTAACATATCTAAAGTAAACTAAAAGAAGGAAATTATTTTATTTATTTTAATTTATTTGCAAAAATATTGAATATAATTTTGAATAAAATTAAGTTAAAATATTTATTCATTTTTGAATTCTTTTTCATCTTGATTTTATAAGCACAAGCAATTTTGGAAACATTTTATTTTTTTTCCATAATAATGTATACTAGACAAAAGGTTAGTGGTAACTCGTCAAACATAATCAAAATTTTTTCGAATTTTTGGGAAAATTTGGTGGCGTACTAAAAACTAATCGAATTTAAAAAATAGCTTTCCAATAATTCTAAAAATATTTTTAAAATATTATTCATAAATATCTATTTATACTGATTTTTTAGAGTATTACTCACAGTCAATTATATCAACAGCTAAAAAATTATTTTGTGATTTATTTATAAAATCTGTTGAAATAGTAACAAAAACTTATAGGTTACTAAAATATTTTATATAAGATTCAACGATATTAGAAGGTTTAATAGTTCGCTTGTAAACTGATTGTCTTGTTCAGGTTCTGGCTCGGGTTCGGGTTCGGGTTAGGGTTCGGGTTAGGGTTCGGGTTAGGGTTTGGGTTGGGGTTGGGGTTGGGATTGGGGTATAGTCGGGGTAGGGTCGGGTCCGTTCGGCTCGTGTCGGATAGGTTCAGGTCGGGTAAGGACGGGGTCAGAGTCGTGCTCGGGGTCTGGTGGGGGTCTGGTGGGGGTCTGGTGGTGGTCTGTGTGGGGGTCTGGTTGTGTCGTGAAGTTTCGGGTAGTATTTGGAATTATGAATGTTATTATATTGGTTCGAATTTTTTACACATTAAACCTTAGAAAGCTTCCGCTCTAATGAATAATGAGCAGAAATATCATCTGAGATATATTCCTCTCCAATAATAACGAGAGCTTTTTGTATTTATATCAAATGAAAAAGTGAGCTCTCTATGAAAGTGTCGTTCTTGTTAAACTTTGATTTAAGATCAAATTAAATACATATACTAAAAATTTAATTTAAAAATAATTTGTTATAAACATTAAATTAGTGAAATATCAAAAAGTGCTAAAATTCTTTTATCGACCTTAGATAATTTTTGATTTATTCGTTTACGATACCTATTTTTCAATAAAAAAATTTTGAGAATATTTAAATTTGGTTAAATAAAAGTATTTTTTGAATATTTGGTGGTTATAACGAAATTTTGAAAAATTTGGTGGTTTTGGGTTTATTTGGGATTTAACCAAATATCCGTCCTCTTATAATTATATATAAGAAAAATATATTTATATAATAATAATATATATTATATTAGTAGCACAAAACCATAAAGTTGGCGCATAATTTGTAAGTTTTTATAAAACAAAACTTATTTGTCAATATGTAAGAAATAAATATTTTATTATATAATATACTAATTATATAGTTTGAAATTTAAATCAAATTAAAAGTTTTTAAAATATTTGTAAATAAAAAACAAATAAATAATTAAAAACAAATGTTCTTTTGGTTAATTAAAATGCATTCATTTATTAATTTTTTACTGAATTCTTAAAAACCTGTAAAATTATTATTATTCTGTATTCTATTTTATCAATTATTATACTTTACTATATAATACAAGAAATACAAAACTAATATTAGTATAAGTTTTGGTGAATCTCATAATAATTCCTTTCCATAGATAAGTGGTTGTGTGAAAAATAAATATGAATAAAACGACAATTGAATCAATTGAAGAATATATCTACAGATTAATAAAAATTCTTATTTACAGCAATTATAGAATGTTGAAATCTCATAAAATTGTTTTAAAAATGAATCCAGATTTTATTCTCAATGTTTGACATATTTCAGCGAATTTGTGGAAATAATTAAATTATTTGGTTATAAAATGCATTTATTAATTGAATTGAAAACCTTTGATCTGATTATAATACTTCATTCGAGCGCAACTCTGCCTCATTTATATAAAAATAGTAACAGTTTTTTGATGCCAAAAACTGATTATTTTCTTTTTTGGTTTCAATTCATAGAAGTTCTATTAGAATATCCATATGAAACAAATTGCGTTCATAACAATCATAATCAATACTCATTAACAAATATTCAATCACTAAAGGAAAACAAAAATTTTTCTTTTAATAAAATTATTCTTTTTATTACATTCTCAATCGTCCAAAATTTCAGGTAACAAAATCTTGAAAATTATTTTTCTATTATTACTTTGAATATAATCATCAATTATAGTTTCATTAACATCGTATTCATTTGAATAAATAGTGATTCTTCTAATACTTAAACAATTATCAATAAATGATATGATATTATCGGTTGTGATTCCCGATTTTGTTTCATCAAAATGATAACAACCTGTTTGTATATCGAATAAATTCTTCAACTTTTCTAAATGACTCTTAATATTAGCTTGAAATTGTGTTTCTTGCACAAAAGTGTCATCAACATCGATATCAATAGACTTTAATTGTGGTAAATATAAGTGAATATTTTCGAACTCAATTCCATTTCCATAAGAAAAATAACCGACTTCTAAATGAGTTAAATATTGACAATTTTTCAAAAATTCAAAATTATTGAATGCAGAAAAACGTTGACTTCTAATTTTTGAATTGATTTAAAGCCATTAATAAATGCGTCAGTTATTGATAAGTCATTTTCCGAAATCTTCAATACTTTTAAACGCAAACATTTCAAGCCAATCAGTTTTAATAACTGATGCGCAGAAGTCTGATCGACAAATAGTAGTGAACACGAGATATTCGAGTTTTTCAAATGTTGCCAAATGTTTCAATAAATCATATTCTATATCAGACATAATATTAACATCAAATGACTTCAATTGATGTTTAAAATGATCAGCAAATTTTATAAATCTGTCATCTTTTAAACCATAACAACTAATTCTCTCAATATTAATGGCAATAACAGAATCTTCAACTAAACAGCGATCAAAGTTGTCTTCAATATTAATATTAGAATGTATTGATTTAAGTTTTGGACATAATTGTATTGTTGTCGATACAATATCTTTGTCTTCATTGTAGTATATTGTAATCAATTCCAAATATTTTAAACTTTTTTCTACAAATAGTTTCCAACAATTGAGTGATACCTTTGAATCGTCACAAATAACTAATTGTGTTATTTGTTTGTATGATTTACTTATTAATTCAATTATTTCATCGCTAATATAATTGAAATCAAATAATAAATGATTAATATTTAAACACTTATTCATCACATTATTTAATGAATTAATATTTATTGCATTATCTTCTATTAATTCTTTAATAAATGAATTATTATAATCTTCATGAAAATGGTGCGAAAAATATTTTCCATCAGATATCGCGAGATAATATTGTTTATTAAATATCAATGCATTAAACTGTTTTGAAACGCAATGCCATCGAAAACAATCACTAATCGGTAAATAATGTAATATTACTTGACATAAGTCATCACCAAATCTATCAAAACTATCTCTTAATCGTAATTTGAACATAATTTTATGTGATTTATTAGTTGAAATATAAACTAAATTAAAATTAATTGAATTAACTCAATATTCAATTTCAACTCAAAACGTAACACTATCATAAAAAGTAACACGTGTTTACATCCATAATGTTTACATATCACTATTAACAACACAAATGTAATACATTTAATTAAATGACATATTTCTGCCATCTATTGATTGAAAATATAATAGTCTATATACTAATAACTTTTCTTCAATATATTAAATAATAAAAGTTTTTATTTTGTTTAGAAAAATATTGGTATTATAATAAATTTACGATAAATTCAAATATTCTTTAATCTCATAAAAAATTTAATATCGAATCATTAATAGTTTATTAGAAGAATAAATTTTTTAGCTGACTTTCTAGAAAAGAATCCAGTTTAAGGAATTGATCATGTGTGTCTGTCAGTCCGTCTGTCTTGGTGTCGGCAGTCTTTATATTGATTAAGGGATTTGATATCTTGTGAACTATTATTGAATTAAAGACTACGGTAACATAAGTATAAAATTACATATTAAAAATTAAGCTTTTTGTGAATGTGTTGTTCTTGTTTTATACTATTCGTTATTATCTTTATTTTTATGAACTATTTATAACATTTTCCGATTTATTAGATTCGTTTATAAATGACGATTTATAATGTAGACTAGACTATGTAATCGAAAAAATTTTAAGGCCCGAGCCCGATCAAAGCCCGACACAATCAAGCCTGAGCCCGAAAAAGCCCTACAATTTTAAATTTCCAAAGCCCGACCCGGCCTGATTTTCCTTAATATTTATCTTTAATCTCAAACTCATAACTTAACTAAGTTTCTATTTATTTTGCTACATTCTAACAATATTTTATTCATATTATTTCGTAAAATTTGACTATAATAAATAGTATTCTCCAATATGTTACAGATATTAATGCTAAAATATTGTTTGTTTAGAATATTCACTTCAAAAATCAAAATTTTCGGGCTTTGATATTTTGAATCCAAAAGCCCGGCCCGACAATTTTTTCTTAACTTAAGGCCCGAGCCCGACAAAGCCCGACAAAATGTGTCGGGGGCCCGCCAAGGCCCGAAAAATCGGGGGCCCGTTACATACTCTAATGTAGACTTTAATTTACTGAAAACATTGAAAATTTGAACAAATTAATCTTAAATATTTAAATGTAAAATAAATTAATATAAAAAAATTATATTTTTATTATTTATATATTCGCATTAACTCGTTGAAATGCAAAAGATATGCTGCAAAAGCCGCTTGTTATTTATTAAACTTGTTTAAATTATAAATTTAAATTAATTACAACTTTGTATAGAAATACATTTATTTATAGCCTTATATTTAATTTTGTTTTAATCCAAAAACTTTTATAATAATAATGTAATAAGGTTTTTTAATATAATGCTAGGCTTTATTATTAAATAAATAAATTAAATATATATTTTACAAATAATAAATTTTAACAATAATAGAATTAGTTATGTTCATCTAAAAATTTGAAAATTATATTTCAACTACAATATATATAATAATTGATGAACGGGATTTCCGGGACTAAAAATGATTAAAACGGGAGGAAAGCGGGAACAAAAAAGAACCAATTAAGGGACTATTTCCGAGAAAATTATTATAATGAAATGTTAAAACATTACCAAAAAGATTTGAATTGGATATTATTCAGCATTTCAAATTTTTTTCTACCGATTATATTATGTTGTGTTACTTATATTGTAGTTTTATATCAAAATCTTAAGAATAATATGAATAAAATATTTAATAAAATTACTTTTTTTTGAATATGTAATCAATTAATTATTGACTTCAATTATATTAGAAATAAAATAATTCATTTAAACAAATAACACATTTAGTTATATATAATATCACTTGTTGGAAAAATATATATAAAAATTTAAAATATTATCGATCGTATATGACATGTCTTTTATTGAGCTTTTAGACTTCACCAATAACATAATTTACATTTTTAATTTTTAAACTTACAATCTTTTATTTTGTTATTTTTTATAGTTTTTTAATTATATATAGTGTCCCTTTTTATTTCGTTTTATTATTTGATTAAAATTGTTGTTTTAAATTCGTTCAATAAATTATAAAACGAAATTCGTTT
>JAQGAW010002927.1:0-13770 GCA_034698025.1 Phthiracarus crinitus | reverse complement strand
CTACTGTCGTGTGTCCCTCGGGAGGTATTGGAATGCTTTTAGCGACGGTAGGGGCGGTCATCTTTACCCCGTTCCAACAGTTAGAAATTTTAAGAACTCTAAAGCGATATTTTCCATCACTTAGAACTCTAATGTTCTTAATACTTTAAGATACTAATTTCAAGAAATAGGGTAATTTATGAACATCAAGGTTCTTTTCTCCCAAAGATTCGTAAAATAATTATGAATATTAGTATACTTAATTTAGCAGCAAAAATTGATAGATTTGTAAGGGTTCGATCCACAGATCATTATTTTGCCGTTTATTGTTAAGGTAGACACTCAATACCAAGGAAGGCCAACAAAACTTAGTTAAATATAATAGCTTATGTTTTGGTTTTATTGTTGTCCAAATTGCGCAATTTCTTAAAAATTCTATTATATTTAATATTTAAAACATAGTCTAATGATGCATAAAATAATAAACGAATAAGGCATCATTTACCTAATTTTTAATTATAAAGTCTTAATTTAAGTTAAAGACTACTAAATTTCATGAAATTCAACAAAATTTGTGAATTTGAATATAATTCAAATTATATTTTCATTGTTTTAATATGCAGTATTTTTCGCAATATACTTACAATTAGTAAATTGCGCCGCAAAGTGCAACCCTGTAATTTTCGATTTATTTTAGAATTTTAAAGTACTTAGTTTATATGATGAAAATTAAGGAGAGCTTGAGTATAATCGAATACTTGATTTTTATTATGTAGAATTTAATATATTATTATTCTCAAGTATTTAAAAATACTATCATTTTTAACTATGTATAAATAGCGTCGATGGACAGGATAGTCGGGACCACCTGGAATGGGCGCTCAATCGGCCCCAGCAAGACAATGTGATCCTTGCTTAAATTTAATGAGAGATATTATAATGTCAGGAAAAATTTTAATAGTAATAAGTTTGTGTGGCAAAACTTCAAGTATCGGTGACTTTGGTCATAAAAATTAAATGAGAAATTAGAAAATAAATGCAGAAATAATATATTTTACGGACAATAAAAATGATACAAATGGATAAAGATTAATAAACGGTTTCGATCATTTAAACAGTAGATTAATAAATTTGGGTTAATAAACTAAAACTTGTTTTTGAAAAAAATGGGAGAATTTTTAATTATATATTGGGCATTCGATAATTTCATGTAGTCAACTATTTTAGGAATTTATTTGTAAAGAAGTATAATTTATAAATACTATTTTAGTAATAATTAATTCTGTATATATAAATCAGTTGCTATCCTTTAAATATAGGCTAGTCTCTGTCACGATATACCTTCATTTGTAATGTGTTTGTAATTAAAAGTTTTTATTAATAAATTAATTCAATTTTAAAATTAATTGACTATAATATTTATTACAGTTATATTCTATTATTTCCCTAATTAATAATATAACAACAATGGCACATTTACAAAGAGCTGACTTACTTTCTAATAGTTTAATTCAAAGTTCTGGACTAGTAATACAAGTCAAAAAGTCGGCAAAATATCAAATCACTTAATTAATATAAAGGTTAGGTTTAATTCTTTAATAAATATAAAGACTTCGGACAGGAGGACAGACAGACTTAACAGTTAGACATTGTCAAACTGTCAGCAACAAAGAAAGTCAGCTAAAAAATATTTATTAGTTTCTAATAACGGAATTACCAAAAAAGGTTTTAAATTTTAATTGAATTTATCAGATTATTATAGTTTCAGAGTTTAAGCTGTAAATATTTTCAAAACAAAATATAATATATTAAATTTATTTTCTTATATACGCTTATATTATAAAACCAAATCACATAACTTTTCACAAATCTTGATATAAAATCCAATATCAAATACCATTACAGTAACAGATATTTAGGGAAGCATTGAGTAAAAGGTAACAGTAATGACACCAGTGATCAAAAATGTTGAATAAGGTCTGCCGCATATTTCGCATTCCATTCGTCTATAATATTAGTATACGAATCTATAGTAACATATAGTAAACTCGTAGTAAGCCTTCATTTTATTCGGTTTATTTTTTATATCGCAACTAATTTTTCTCACATTTATTTAAATTCATTTCATTAAACCCTAAATCGCTTTGTTTTGTGCGTGTTTTGCTTTGGAATATCCGATCGCTTTATTATAATGAATAATAATAACCACAATAATATGCAAATATATCATTTGAGTCCATTAGTATCGCAATTACAATTGACAAATACAAGTAAGATATAACCATATATAAGATATAGATATATGAATATGAATATATTTGATATTAATTAACTTTGATTATATGAACAGATTACTACCAAAAAGCGAATCTATTGGGAAGTGAAACAGATGTGTCCACATCTATAGAGAATCTGTCACCAGAAGAGCGACACGTTCTCCGAACAGGTATACGTCAAGAACCACAAGGAGAGGAAACGCTTTTGTCCAACAGTCCATCTGACGATACGTCCGCAACCAATACTCTAATAATACATCACAATAAGTCTATGGATAGCAGTCATTATCCCGTTTCTCCGTATTTCTACGGCAAAAAAATCAATGCTAACTATTCTGGTAATAACAATACGAATAACAATAATCATAATATATTTAATATAAGTAACAATAATATGGAAGACAATAATACGAATGCTAATCAGTCATCACAAGTGTCACACACTTCACACACATTACTAAATAAGATGAATAACAATGCGATACATAATCTAAATAACAACCAAATCAACATATCGTCAAATATGCAATTGAGTCCAACGCGAACTTCGAGTTCGGAAAGTGTTCCTTCGAGTCCAAGTGCTTTCAATAGGGGTTTTCTACAACCTTTTCTATTAAATAACTCAAACATTATTGCCGATAATAGCGCTCAACTTCAACAGCCAATGTTAGCCAATTATCTTAATTCATTATCAACTCATTGGAAGAAGAATGAGGGGAACAGTAGTTATAGCGACTTACTCAAGCATGGCATGCATTTGCCGCCACCGCCCGAATACGAGCGCGAATGGAGTAATGCCAGTCCGAACTCCGCAAACTCCGCATCGACCAGTAACTCGAACTCTACGACACCCGAGTCTAAGTCTATCGAAAGGTTAACCATAACCAGTAATATATCTCGTTCTCATCCCGATCTTTCAAAATTTGATGATGACATCTCTGTAAGAGAAACGAAGTGCAATGAATTAAATTTGAATTTGAGACACTCTGGAGATGCGAAATACAATATGATTGATCTTATCTCTGCTGAAAATTGTGCATTGAAAAAAGAGCTGGAAATGTACTATAAGAAAGTTTCCAAATTACAAAAGGTTTGTTTTTATGGGAACACTTTCATTTCAATTATCAAATAAAATGTAAATTTTCATTTTTATAGTTCGAAATGGAAATACAAAAAGTACATCAGGCACACGAAGAACTGATGAGATCATCCGAGAAGAAAGAAAAATTAGAAAGAGCTATAAGATATAAACTTGAAATAGATTCGCGACGACTACAGGAATTAAATCACTGCATGAAAGGTAATAATGATATTTAAGGTTAATATTTGAAGACAAGTTCATAATAAAATACTTTTCTTTATCAGAACAATTAGAATTAGCTATGACTCATATTACAAAAAGACCCGTAAGTTGCAAAATCATTTTTTAAAGCTTAGTATTTACCGTAATTTATTTGTTTAATGATAGTCAAGTGATAGTTTGGATGATGGAGAGCTTAAAAAGGAAATCGCAAAGAGAGACGTTCTTATTGCACAATTGCTCTCTCAAAGTAAACTATTTTTTTTAACTTAAAAGAATTATAGACTATAACTATGAATGACTATTATAGACAAAGAACTAATCAATGAAAAAGATCGACAAGAGATTGAATTACAAGCGCAGAGATTAACTCTACAGGAACAGAGAAATCATATCGACATTCTTGATAATGCACTTATGAGTGCTCAGAATAACGTTATTAAATTGGAAACGGAGGTATTCATTAAATTTGTTATTATTTTACTGAATAAATAAATATTATTTATTAATGAAACTTAATAGTGCCGTAAAAAGCAAGCGTACGAAGTGACGGCAAACCGATTGCAAAAATCATTGGCTAATTTACAGCTATCGAGTGATCGAAGACTGCAAATGGAAAAAAGAGTGCGACAACATTTAGAGAAAGAAATTGAATCGCTTAAAGAAAAACAAGGAAATGGTAAAAGCGGTGTATTGGCCGAAATCGATATCGAAAATATGAAAGGAACGATTAGAGATTACGAAGAAAAGATGATAACTCTTGAATCTGAAGTAACCAAATGGGAACAAAAATATCTGGAAGAGTCTACTATGAGACACATTGAACTCACAGCATCCACTGCACCAAAGTATGTTACCGTATATTATAGTATTTGATTGTTTTCATTTTTAAATATTGTTTTCCAATCGTTAAAGGGATGCTAAAATAGCTGCTTTAGAAAAAACTTCACAAGAAAGTGAAAAACTAATAGCAGAAGCTAGAAATGAGAGGTTAAAACATATGGACGAACTCCATGTTACGAATAAAAAGTGTGCTGAATTGGAGGGTAAAATAAAAGATTTGGAATCGAAACTCGCAGAAAAAGATGCCATGATTAAGGTTCTGCAACAGCTCTCAAGAGAGGTTAGTAACAGTATGTCAAACAAAATATTGTACAAAAATTATGATACCATTGATTTTGATGACAGAAAGACGCTGTGCTTCAAAAAACAGTGTTCGCTCAGCGAACTCCGAATCGTCACACGAGGTCTGCCAGTACTATGGGTTTAACAAATAATTCAAATAGTCATACATCGAACACAATTGCTGCCAATAATTGTCAATCGAATAACTTTAATGAGATGACAAGTCTGCGTACAAAAGAAGACTCATCGCAAAATGCATCACATGATATACAATCGAGCGAATCATCACTGTCTAACTCCTCTAATGGTTGCAATTCCGACTCGAATAATCTGAATCTCGATGAACAATTGAAAGAACTAGATTCTCGACTCACGAATAAAGTACTATTTTATATTATTTAACTGTTATAAGTTTTATTAATTTTACATTTTGATTTAGGACTCTATAATAAGAGCGCTTCGATCCGAAAAAGAACGATTTCCGAATCATTACAATAACTGGAGATTGTAATTATCGCATATGAGAGAAACGCTAAACAAAACGCTGATAACGCTTGTTATATGTTTCGAACGTTCGAAATCTGGTTTTTAAACGCATATACCGGTCCATTAAATTATATTGTAATAGTGATTGCTCTAAACTTTCTGCCACTACTTTGCTGTATAATCTGTATGCTGGACATACATTTCTAATTGAAAGCGACTGTTGCTTATAATATAACTCATTTAAATGTGTGCCAATCTATTGTTTATATAACATTATTTGTCTATATTATAATGTTAATGATGTATAATTAGTATAATTATTTAATATAAATGTGTTACAAATAAGAGTATTATGAACTTATTTTTTAATTTTAAGATCTTTAAATAAATCACAATAAAACTATAAATAATTTGCAAAAATTTTTAATATTTTTGGTTATAAAACTTATTACTGTAATGATTAATTCTTTTTCAAATATTGTATAATTTTGAAGAACGAATAACTAACGATACGTATGGTAGCATGTACTGTACGTTTTATTTTCTTCCAGGTTTTTACTCATCATAATGTACCGTAGGTATACCGTACAGTATTAATTGTACTTTATTACTATTGTACAGTACTATTAATATGCGTGTGATTATTTGCCCAAAATAACTAGCCATTTAAGTTTAAAGAATTATTTCAATTTTAATTATTTAATTTAATAGTCTTGTTTTATATCTATACAATATCTATGGTCTCTTAATTCTATGGTCTCTTATTCTTTTTTTTAAATAAAAAATTAAATTTATCACAGGATTCCAGGTACTTACGTATAAAATTACTTTACAATATGATTGTTTATAACCAGGAATGGGATTTTTATGGCGTGCTATATTGTAAATTATGGTATGGCATTATGGCATGATTTTTGCCAAATTATGGCATCGATTATGGCATATTTATTATTAAATTATGGCATTTTTTTAACAAAGTTTATAAAATTATGGCATTTTAGTTTTAAATATTAGTACAAATCTGTTAATTTATAAAATCAAAAAACATTTCTCATAAGAATGCCATAATTTTATATCAACTTATTACTATACTGTCTCAAAAATTTTTCTTAATACTATGCAAAGGCTGATATTTTTTCCATGTCTATTTAAAATTTCTTAAATATAACATTTATTTTTTTAAAATTTATTAAATTTATAATATATTCAACCAATATTTGTCAAATTATGGCGTTTAATTATTTTTTTAAATTATGGCAACTTATGGCATCATTGTCCGATTATGGCAAATTATGGCATTTTATGGTATGCCATAAAAATCCCATTCCTGTTTATAACAGATTGTGAGTTAATAAATGAGGAAACAAGCGACGAATTAATAAGCCTTTAAAGTTTCTAATAAATATGTTTTACTGTAAGTACGGATTAGGCCTATAGCTATCTACTATTAAAACTATGAGAAATATGTTTCTGTTTTATTTACATGTAAATAATAGTGGAATTTCATATTTAGTTATGTTATATTTATAAGTATAATCATAATATGGCAGATAATGATAATGTGGATTCAATTGAATCGAAATTAATTGAAAGCGAAGATAAGCTCAATAAATTTAAGGCATTAGCCGTTAAATTAAAAAAGGAGTTAAAAGAAGCGAAGGATCAGGTAATCAATTGTTTTTATTTATTTTAGTTTTAAGTTTTATATTTTTGTTAACCAATTTAATGCATATGTTATGTTATGTTTGGAATTTAAAAATTAAAATTGTTTTGTTTTATACGATTTACATTATAATTTAGTTTATTTGATGCAAATCTGATTTTAATAATTGCTATAAATATCGATTTATTTTTAAGTGATTATGTAATTAACAAATGAATTAATAATGAGTGTTGTGCTAATTATTTCTGTGTTTTCGCAATTCTTTCCTATTATATGAAATATGTTTGTGTCATATTTTCGTTTTGATCAAATATTTAAATCACAACAAATTTGTTATGAATTTCAAGAATTAATTTTAAACCACTAAACGAAAATCATTTCTTATAATGTTATTTAGTGTTTATATAATCAAAAATTATAATTAGTATGAATTTTGTGAATTTTTGCAGATAATAACACAAAAATTGTATATCAGATTAAATTTAATAACAGTAAAATTAAAATTTGATATATTAAATTTAAACAATAATAAGTTCAGTAGTTTTAATAATAGTGTTATTTATTAAACTTTGACATTTAGTTAGCAAAATCCAGCGCAGAATGTAATGAACTAAAAACTCAGGTTTCAAAGTCTCAAAACCAAGAACGCAATGACAAAATTTCGGCGTCATATCAACAAGTAGTTCGGAATTTTCAGGTAATATTTTGGTATAAATGAAATATTATATCCGAAAATATCACATTTTGAATTGTATGACAGAGTTTGCAGAATGAATACGACAAATTGCAAGATGAAAGCGATAGTTTGAAAAAATCAAACAAACAATTAGAAAATGACTTAACAAATACTGTTTCGGAATTAACTAAAGTTCGTGAAGAATTAGCTGAATGTCGATTAGAGTTGGACACTGAACGAAATTCTATTATTTCGTTAACGAATGAAAAAGAATTTATTGAATCAAGAAAATCGGAAATAGAGAGCAAACTTATTATTTTACAGAATGATTTAGAGATTGAGAGAAAAAGAAATGCTGCGAACACTGGTTTAGAGCATACTATTAGCGAACTTCATAATCAATTAGATATTAAGACAACAGAATTAGTCGATTTGACGGACCAATTGGAATCTGCGAAAGAAGATTCTCTAAAATATTATAATTTATGTAAAGTCAATGAAGAAATGAATTTAGAGTTGCAATGTTTGAAAGATGACAATACGAGTTATAAACAAAAGATTCTAGAATTAAGTGAACAATTAGAGACAAAAATGAGTGAATTAGAACATTATAAGCTTAATTGTTCCGAATCTTCTGCTAAAATATTGCAATTAGAGAATCAATTAAGACTTACTAATGAAAACCAACTAAAATCTATTAAGCTATTAGAGACCGAAGTAAGTGAATTGAAATCAAAATTAAGTATTACTGAGGAAGAGATCTTAAAGAAAAAAGAGGAGTTCGATGCTTACAAATTAAGAGTTTGTCGGGTTTTGAAACAACAACAAAATGAACCGCAAAATAATTTTCACGACGCAAAACACGTTGAAAATCTTGAAACTACTATTGTTAATATGACTGAGGAATTAAATCATTTAAAGTAAAAAATTATTTAGATATTAACAATTTTTAAAATTAATTTTAGTGAAATAATTTTTTTTTTAAGAAAAAAATTCGATATTGTTATTAAAGAGAGAGAAGTTCTGCACAGTAATTATAGCCAATTGAATAATAGTCACAATATATTGAAAAATGAATTATACGAATACGAGTCATTAAAGAAAAGGTTTGTACGAAACTATATACCGTTACATATACATGTACAGTAAATCTTAGCTTATTATCGTATATTAAATTACCGGTATATTCATAAGTATTATTCTATTTAACAATATTTTGTCGAAATAATAGGTTCGATGAATATAAATCAGAAAATGATAAATTAAAAAGTTTAGCGCGAGAAATGCAATCAACTATCGTTAATGAAAGATTAGAGTCAGAAAAATATTATAAGGTTTGTAGTTTTAAAAACACATGGTTTCAAAATGTTATTAAATTGTTTTCCATTTTCAGAATAAAATTGAAGAATTAGAAAACTCCCATCTGTTAGTATTATCTAACCTTGAAAAGGAATTACAAGAAGCAAATATTGAATTGAATAATTTTCGAACTGAAAGCGAGAAGTTTTCGATTCAAACTAATGGTCTGGAAATTTTGCATAAATCGCGTCAATCACTCAATACTTTAGATGAATTAGAAAGTGTCGAAACTGCTTCGATTCCACATAAAGTAAGCAAATTTTTTAATATGTCTTAAAACGGACAATTGATTGTATATTTAATCAGATATAATCAACAGATTTAATATATTTAACAGAGATTATCGATATCTTCTAATTCTATCGGTGGAAATATTTTGGACGAAATCCTTAATTCTTCTGATAATCACGATAATAAATGTTGGTTTCCTTAATTGATTTTTCTAAATTTAACGTAAACTAATAACTTATGATTATATCGTTACACAGCTGCTCATGATTTCACTTTGCACTTAACCGTTGCTCAAAATAAAGTTGAAAATTTAACGCAAGTATGTTAAGAAGTAAACTTTAATTTACTATAACATCTTCTAATGTTACCTAATTTTTAGTTACTTGAAGAAAGCGAAAGCAGTAATTCATTATTGACGGAGCAAAATAGGGTTTTGAAGGAAGAAATTCGTCGATTGCAACGTAGTGTCGATCGATTAGAGATGGTTGAGAATTTAGAATATTTAAAAAATATTATTGTTAAGGTAAGTTTAATTTTTAAGTAATACGTATATTCGCTTATTCCTAATATAATAAAAACCTTACATTTCGATTTAATTTCTTACTTTTTCTTATGCAAATCAAAGTTGTAATCACTTATTCGTATTTTTATTGACGTTTCGAAGGGTTATATTCACCACTTCTTTATGTAAACAGATATACAGTATAATACATTTAAATAATATTATAAACATTTGAAACGACGCTGATCTCTCATTTGCTTCAGTTGTTTTGAATTGTGCTTAAATAATATTAAAGTATTCTTAACATCAGTTCCTAAACATTAAAAGTGTCTGCAAATTTTGATAAAGAAGTGGTGAATATAACCCTTCGAAACGTCAATAAAAATACGAATAAGTGATTACAACTTTGATTTTCATAAGAAAAAGTAAGAAATTAAAATGACATCAATCAAAGAAAAAAATTTAAGTTTTCAAACCTTACATTTCGATTTGAAATTGTGTGTGTCTATCAGTTATTTATTAAGCGTTTATGGCATATTCAATATATCTGTAATCCATATACCGTAATATTAGTTTTTAATATTAGTTGGAACGGAGAAACTCAAAAATTGTTTATAAATTTCTTGAAAGAAAAAAAAAGAAAAATTGACTACTAATTTTAGAAAATATTTTTAAAACAAACTATTGGCACCAAATGACAACATTCCTATAGAATAATAAATACCATTGAGTTTAATGACTATAGCTTTAAAATTTGTTAGAATGACTCGTACGTATCAAATCGTTAATTAATCGTTAGAAAAACTATTCAAATTTGTTAGGAATTTTAAATTCTAATTTAATTTAAAAATAAGGTAAAACAAAATCTTAATTATTTTCATTAAAAGCCTTGCAAATAAAAATAAAAAAAGGACATTTAATAATTTAATATCTTGATTAACAAAAAACAAACAGAAAATTTTATGTGAAACTTAACGTTTTCCGATTAAATTAAACTTAATTATTAATAGGAAAATTATTCTGTTAATACTCTATTTTAAATCATTTTTACTATTCTTTAAGATAATTTTCTTAAAATTGTTAGGCATATTTAGATCTTTAATTAATTAAAAATTCGTTCGAATAGTTAGAAAAATTTATGTTAATTAAATATCTTCAGAGATTATTATAACGTCACGAATTTGGTCGAATTAAATAATTTCTTTGATAAAATAAATCTGTAGTTAACAGCACTAAGTTATTAATAACATTTACATAAATAAACATACTCTTAAGCCTATAATAATGTTATATTATGTATTGATTAGTATATTACATTAAATGGTGGCGACGAGAAGCAGCAACTTATCCCAGTTATAGCAACTATTCTCAAATTAAGTCCTGAGGAACAAACTTTATTCCAAAGCGTAGCTTCTAATGATCATAATGCTAGCAATAATCGATGGACTGATTATCTTTATCAGTGGTCAGGAGGAGTGAAATAATTGACATTCAAATAGAATCTGTGATCGAAATAATTGATGAAACATTAAAATTTTTATTATTTCAATTAAAATTTATATAAAATGTTTGATTGTTTATCAAATAAATTATTTAATTTATAGTATTTATATACATTAAATTTATTGTACTTTTGATGTTAAAAATTTTTCATTACATTATAAAGTTGTGAAACAAATACAAAAATGTTTCCACAGTCTAAGTCCGCATCATTACTCACCTAATGTTTTATGCAATCAAATAAATCGAATTTAAAACTAATTATTAAACTTAATTTATTTAAACATATTTTTAAAGAGATATTTAATGGTATGTTGCGCTATAATAATAGAAAATAATTAGACACTCAAAATAAAACATTTGCTATTTTTTATCATTTATTCATTTGAAGCGTATAAATACTATTTTAGTTTTGAAATGTCAAGAACTCTATATATAAAAATGCTATTTTTGCCATTACTCTTTCACTTTAAACAATTATTAAGAAAAATTCTTATGCACGAGTTGTTTATTTGTTTGATTTGATATTTGAAAGTTTAATGCGATCATTACTTGTAAAATGCGTTAATAATAAAGGATCATATATTGATTGAACCACAACTTTAATCACAAAACGTTAAGAAAATCTTTTTAACTTTAAAGATCTTTTGACTTCACGTGATATAAGCGGTGAATAGACGATCTATATTATTCAACTATTAAATAAATAAGGAAAAAATAAAACTGGTTTAACTCATCCATTATATAACTCATATATATAACTAATATTTGTTAGCTGTTAATCACAATTAAGCAAACCGTATGTGCCGTTTGCTTATCATTAAAACAAGTTTATGTATTTTACAAAAATTACATTTTGAGTTAATTGGTTTTGTTTAAGACAGTTTTGGCACACTATTTGGTTAATTTGCATTAAAATTTATATTCAAACATTAAAATTCATTATTAATTGCTATTTTGCGAGTTTCAGTAAACTACTATTTCACGCAATCTTCCGCAACACTTATAAATTACATTAAGGTCTCAAAAATAGAAATCAATTATAGTATATAAAAATAGCGCTATAAAAATTAACAAAAATAATTAAAATATTTCAATTTTGTCGCTAACCATTTTTTTAAAAAATAGTTGAAATAGTTGTGTTTTTCAAAATTAGAAGAGAAATTTGAAAATTTTGAAACTAAATCTTTTGTATGTGAAATATTTTGTTGCATCTCTTCCGCAAATATCTAATAATATCAAATAACGAAATAGAGTGGAATCTGCCTCTAATGTCAAATAATAACAAAGTAGAACAAGCGATAAAAAAATAACTAAAAATTAAACCTCAAACTCAGATATTATGACCGTATCGATAGGATCTTGTTTTGTTTTATTATTTAAAGTGATAGTATTCAATGTTGTAAAATTGATTTTATATTAATTGAAAGTATTTATAATGACAATACGAACACAAAAATGTAAACAGTAAACAGTGATCATTCACAGAGCATTGACTGTGCGTTGAGCTGTGGTATCCCTTAATGTGACGAATTCCTAATTTACGGATAAATGGCGAGTAATCACATAATCAAATCTATTCAAATTTTAATGCTTAGTTATGCTTAGTTTTGTTCCGATTTTTTTTATGTTAATTATTTAAATTAATTAAACAACATATAGAGACGCGAACGAGAAAAAAATCGGTACTCGTTCTCATTAACGACTAAAAACCAGTAATAATACTATGAGTGAAAATGAATACAGCGAATCGTCACAACAAACTGGGAAAACAACGATCAGTAATACTAATACGACTGCAATCAATGGATTCAATAACTATTATCATCAAAACGCTGTGAACACAATTAGCGACCGAATGGTAATATTTGTGTCACCAAACTCTGACACATACGCAGACAGGTATGGATGGTTCGGGTTTCGGCCATCATTTCTGCAATTCCTGGCCACTCCTCGATGGGCACTGTTTTGGTTTTGTTGGGCCGCAGCTCTTCAGGGATTGATTGTGAACGGATTCGTTAACGTAGTGATCACAACAATCGAGAAGCGTTACCACATATCGAGCACCGAATCGGGAATAATAGTTGGCGCGTACGACGTCGCGAGTCTGTTATGTCTGATACCAGTGTCTTATTTCGGTGATTCGCGATCGAAGCCGCTATTCATGGCGTTCGGAATATTCCTGTTAGCGTTGGGTTCGTTCACATTTGCGTTGCCATACGTTATCGATGGCCCATACGTCTACACGAACACAGATGAACCTCATCTGTGTTCGTCATCAAAGTCTACAGTTCAGTCTTCTTCGCTTCTCTGCGAAAACAAATCAGACACATCGTTGAGCTCATCGTATTCATACGTATTTCTGTTGGCAATGCTGTTCAACGGTGCCGGTGCTTCTCCTTTCTATACTCTCGGTTGTACTTATATCAATGAGAACGTCTCCACAGCCACTTCATCGCTCTATTTGGGGATTTACTACACAATGGCCATATTAGGTCCAGCCATAGGCTACATATCTGGCGGACAACTGCTTCAACTCTACGTTGATTTTGGAGTGGATGTCAGCAAATTAGGTCTCACTCCATCCAGTAATATATGGGTAGGCATGTGGTGGATCGGGTTCTTCGTTGCCGGTATTATGTGCTTAATCCTAGTAATACCAATTTCAGGACT
>JAQGAW010002926.1:0-13770 GCA_034698025.1 Phthiracarus crinitus | reverse complement strand
TGCTTCCCAGGTTTTGAGCTAAGCTCAACCAGTTCAAGCTCAAGCTCAGACTAATTGAGCTTATTCTCATCATTAGTTCTAATTTATATATCAAAGGTATTAGTATTATATAAGTAAGTTTGAATTAAACGAGAAATGATCTAAAACAGATGTAATTTCAAATATAAACGAAAAGTATAACAATTCCGTTTAATAACAAAAAGTTATACTTTACAAATAATAGTTTAAAACAGGATATTAAAGACCAGATTTTCTGTTAAACTTTTTGTAATTTTAATCTAATTACGTATTTATTGTGTTTGGAACTGTTTAGATTATAAAAAGTTTAGAATTGTTCTAATATAACATAGAAAAATGCCATCGAAAGAAAATTATTAGCAAATAAATTTATTTTCTCTCAAATTAGGAAAAAACTAATTTTGATTATTTATCCTTTTAGCAAAAAATGAGCCAAAATAAGTAACCCATAAATTTTGATTGAACTTTAAGGAAATCCAATTAAGATTAAAAAAGTCTGCTTATAAAAAATAAATCTATATACTATTTTATAACTTATTTAACATTGAAATAATTATCTTAAAAATAAAAAATAAGCATTTTATGTATTATCTAATATACTAAGTGTAAATAAAGGTCAAAATGTGTCTTTTAAGTATAAGATAGAAGTTTAACCAATTTAAGAAAAACTCATTACATGTAAAACATTCTTGAGACATGTTTTTCTGTAAAGAATAAAAAGTAAAATCTACTAGACTTTCATAATGACAATTAATCAATAATTCATTGCCATCGATATAATGAGGCTTAATTTACAAAGGAAACGTAAAACCATTAGTTCTGGACATAAATTGCTGAATCTTTTGTTGTGACTTAATTGATGAGCAAAAATGAAATAAACCGAACTAAAAGCTTCTTTTATATTTTGCGAAAATAATGGGAAAAGTTTAATATTACAGAAATTATTTCAGGAGAATTCTATTATAATTAGAAATTTCTTTGATTCCAAAAATATAAACTGTTTTTCTTATGATTCTTATCCATAATTATTGAAATTTTTAGAAGAGAAAAAATTTATTAATATCAAAAATGTTTTTATTTATATAGATTTTCAAAGCAAAAAACATTCAGAATGCGAACGATGTAATTCCCCATCGGATTAGTTATTCTCAAAAATAGTGCAATGTTTTCAAATAAAGTTCGCAAAGAATTTTTTTGCGTTCGAAAGACTTTTAGTTCGTTGACATACCGAAGTAGAAAATGAAATGCGATAAAACATTAGCCTAATGCTTATACAGTAAGTGGGCTTTCGGTATGTCAATGAACACCGGATGATAACAGTGAGTTTCAGGTTTCCTAAATGAAAATATTTTCGAAACTTATTCCTCTTAAGTTCAGGTTTCTGTATTTTCTAATGGTTGGACAAAATATACAAATATATAATTTTTTATCCAGAATTCTTTATAAAAATTGAGATTTATTATTAAGAAATGCAATACTATTGCATAAAAATTCCTACTATTAATTTTTATTTTGTCTAAACAAAAAGAAACTTGAATAGTGAATCACGTTGTAGTTAAAGTGCAAATAGTAATTATATTTAATGAAATTAATACTTTGGCTAAAACGTTAAGATTAACTCATTACGTATAATTACTGTAACGGTGCTAAAACTATAACTAATTCAGAAAATAAGTTTGTTTTAGTAATTAATGCCCACACTTGGCCTTACTCTCGACTTTCTCGCTTACATGCAAAAACTCTCTTATTTTAGGATGCATTCGATTTAAGTAGCATTTGTTTATGTAAACTATTAATAAATACAAGAACGAACGACACTTTCATAGAGAGCTTACTAGTGTGTTAATAAAAAGTTATATATTAATTTTTGAAACTAAGATGAAAGGTCTTTGTTTATCCCTAAAATGAAAAATCCCTAAAATAAGTGAAATAAGTGAAATCCCTTTATCATTATAATACCAGATATTGGCTTATATTACCGATTCTATGAATTTTATTTTTACAATTTAGATGTCACCATTAATTAGTTAAAATCAAAATCCTTCGTTTTAATAGCTTTTCAATAGTGTAATAAATGTATCAATAATCGCAACATTTGTATTCAATACTTATAGATATGAATTAGTGTTGTTTGGCTTTTACATTTCTTATTTTGATTGTATTTTGATTTTGATTTTTAATAGAAAAATCATTTAAATTGTATTTTGATTTTGCTTTTGGTCAAAATTTTAATTTTGATTGTATTTCAATTTTGATTTCGTATTTTGATTTTGATTTTCAAAAATCAAAACAACACTATTATGAATAAGAACAAAATTGTGTTTTATTTCTTGATGTTTTATTCACTTTTATGACTCAATTTACTAATGTGTCCAAAAGTTGAGCCACTAATAATACATAAAATTAACCCAATATAATTAAATTTTAGGACAATACTGCATAAAATAACAAGTTTTAAGTGACATCTATTCAGGCAAGATTTGGACGATTTTAATTCCGGCAATGTATGCTATTATAATACAGCGCATGCTCTGACATAAAAACATATTCAATGCAATAAAGTTTTATTTAAAATAGTGAATAAATATATGTCAAATTAATATTTAATGTTTAACTAAATTTATACTTTTAACTTTGGTCGCAAATAAAAATTATTTAAATAAAGGAATATAAATAATTTTTTACTAATTAAATAAATATTTTAAAAATTCAAGATTTATTAAAGTTGTCGAAAAGATTTTTTGAGAGATTTATAAGATTTGTAATTTTAATTAGTTTTAATAGATTAGATTTACTCGGTTTAGTCCCATTTCGCCTCTTCATTTCGCTATATCCCTTTTCTCCGCGTCCCATATCGCCGCCTCATAGAAACAATTAATTAAGTAATTTATGATAGACCTTTATGATTGGTAAATAATATTACAAAAATTAAACTTTTTACATGATATTTTTTACAATTTATTTTATTTTATAAGACTTTAAACAATTTTTAATATTAGAATAAAATAAAAATAACTTTAAAATTTTTGAATATAATAATAATACATATTCAAATTCAAATTATTTCGTTCATAAATTACCAAAATTATTAATCTATCGAAATGCAACCAATTTTGGCGATGAATGGGAGGTTGCGAAATGGGATAATACCGATTTACTCAAAGTAATAAAATTACTAAAGCCTTCTAGAAATCTAGTTATTTTCTATAAATAAATATTATGGTCATTTGTTTGTGCTCTTAAACTTTTCCTTGACATTACTATTTCATTAGCTGTTTTTCGTGCATTTCCGTCACTCATTTTCCGCACAGAATTAACGAGATTAACTTTTACAACCGGTGTGTGCGTTGCGTGTTCTGCAGCAGCTGAAGCAATATTGAACTAACGAACGCTCGGCTATTAGCAACTAAGAACTCGGCAAATATTTATTCTGTAAAAGCGATTCGTAAGTTAGTGTTTGGTTTAATGTTACTCCAGATCTTATTCTGTGTTTTAAGAAATTTTAAGTAAATTTATGCTTATTAGACACTAACGAATTAAATTATTCTAAAATTATTGTTTTGCTAAGATTTTCTATTAGTTTTTTTTTCTATAATTTAAATTAGATTTGAGAATAAATACAAAATATTACATGTATTAAACCAAATGATTGTTTAACAATCCATTCATACTCATGAAAAACGCATCGTTTTTTTTGTGATAAAACTAAATAAATTATTCAAAAGTAATCAAAATAAAATAACCCACGAGAGAGTGGTTGTCTGTTGAATACACAGTTTAATAACGGAATAAAAGGCGAATCAAATACGAACTCGAAGTGCTTGTTAGTGTTATTTTTATTAAACGTAAATTTACATATAAACTGAATCTCGCAAAACTAATACTATGTTTATAATTAGATAGAAAATGCAGTTAAACTAACATAATCTCTATCGACAGAAATTGCGGAGAAATAGCTTTTTATACGCTTCATAGAGTTGAACATTAATCTTGCGGTTTAAGTGAATCTAGAAAATATATTCGAATTGAAGGTCAGAATAAAAGTTAATCTACTAAATAAATCCACTTCTTTTTAAGTCTTTTCAATGCACTTAATTTTACTTAAATCTTAATTTTAAATCAATTTGTGAGTAAGTTATAAATAAAATAAGCCTTATTTATTTGGTTATATTTAAATTATATAATTTAATTATATGTTTGAAAAATAATTCATTCATTTTATTCACCTTACAATAAATTCATTTACTCTTAGTTTTAATACATTATAAAAAAATAAATTCAATAAAATGAATTTAAGAATTTTTTTAACAAACTTTTTTTTCACTTCATTATACGATGTATTTTCTTTGGAAATATTTTTTTTTGTTTACTTTGATATATTGATTAAAAATCTTAAGCATAAAAAAGTGGTTTTTTAAAAGAATAAGTAAACTTCGATTGAAGAAAATTACAATCTAAATTGATGTCGAATACTTTACAAGCAAAAGCATATAAATAGAGGAAACCAAAAAAACTTAAATGGTTTTCTTCCAATCTATCATTGTGTTAAAAAAATACACAATATTCTCTGCACTATTTTTTCACTATTTTTTGCATTCAAGTCTCAGCTTTTTTCCCTTAACTTCTAGACTTTCCAACAAAAGAAAAAACTAAACCATTGATATAATACCAGATCAGTCTCTGCTGCAAAAGCAAAACTAATGACTCAGCGTTACAGTTTGGCGCAAAAAATGCACACATCTGAGATAAAGCATAGAAGAAAAAATTTAGATAAACTTAGGTAAAGAACTTGGGTAAGAAGATTGTGTACCGGAATATAGACTCGCGCTTATATTCACAAACAAAAAATATAAAGCGCATTCTAAATCGTGATTGAGAGCATTAAAGCAATGATATATTATGATTTGGATTGAGGTAATTTAGAGTAGGGAAAGTGTACGATAACTCTGGCATATAAAATATCGCTTTATATTATAAAACAATGGGTTAAAGTATAAATGTTTTATTTGTTAGCCCCGCCTTTGATACATATGTTGTCACAAAAATTATTCTTTGATTTTTGGATAAGATATAAATTTTTTGTGGGATAATTTTCTTTTATTTTTCTTCAATTTATTTTATTTTATTTTCTCTGTTGATTTATGATAAACCATTATATAAATTGACTATTTTTTCTTTGTTTTTTAAATAATGATCAATTTGTTTAGCTTAGTGTTGTGTACCCTAATTACCCAACAATAGCCCGCGGGCAATACAATAAAAAAAACTCAATTTTATCAAAGATTTGAGTGAGCGGGCTATGCATGGAGTGCGGGCTATACACGAAAAAGTTTTTCTAAAAGTATTTTATTTAGTTTGACATGAAGTGCAAAACATAAAATTTGAATTTCGCTGTTCATGATGCCCTTAGTTTGAACATTTTGGCACAAGTTGTAGCTTTTTAATTAAAATTTATAAGAAAAAATGCTAATTACACGTTATTTTCATTAGTATAAACAATATTTCAGGTTTGAATATTTGTCATACCTTATATATGCGAGTTATACAAGAAGTGCGGGCTATAGATGGAGTGCGGGCTATACAAGAAATAAAATTATTTTTTGCCGAAATTATTGGGTGCGGGCTGTTGTTGGGTAATTAGGGTATTTAAATAATTATTTAATTTTCTTTGATTATTTTTTGTGTTAAAGAAAGAAATTAATTTTGAAATCACTATTTATTATCACATCAATTATTAAAATTATTCAAAGTCTTTCAAATGTAACTATTAATCTTTATTATATATTTATTTTTTATATAGAAATATTCATTGTAACCAAACCTAACAGAAAACTTTAAAAATTTCCTGTCTTTAATGGCAACTTCAAAATATTTGACGGAGAAATTACATACAAAATGAGCTGCTCCTGAATATTTAATATTATTTCTTAATACAGATAAAAAGATTTTTTCCAATTTTCAGATGAAATAATTTATGATAATTATTTGAAATATTTATTATTCAACAATATTTTTGTATTAGTAAATTTCATTTACTAATACAGTATATCAGTTCAATATCAAAATAGTAAGGTATTCACTATACACATCTTCTAACATTCTTTATGCCGCATATCTACAGTAGTCATTTATAATTAAAGTACAGGTTCTTCGTATCCGAATCTATAAATTATCCAACTAATAAAAATGACATTCAGTGTCTATTTTCGGCAACAGCGCTAACTCATAAAACTAATATATATATATATACTGTATATATACCGGTGATTTATTTTTTATGTGTCACTCGGTGTTCTGTGGCAATACTTCCGCGTAAAAATCATTAAACATTTTTTTGAATAAATGCTCTAAACCTAAACGTCGGACGGAAATTTCATTGTTTAAATTGAACTAAAAAAATTCTAATAAACTCTGTGCTTTAGTATTACCAAAAAAATCAATATTCACTTTTATATATTACATTTTGTGTGCTTCGATAGTTAATAAAAGCGGAGTGAAAAAAACAAAAATAAAAATAAAATTTTGTATAAAATCTGTTTTTCACATTAGCTTTTGTTATATTCGATATCAGAGTAGGCGCGAACAAAAATTTGGGTTAACATTTTTCATATTTTTTCTACTCTTTCATAAAAACTAAACCTTTCATTATTTCTGATCATTCAAATTCAGAAGAGTATGTTTATTCGTTTTTTTATATAAAAAAGGTTTCTATAAAATAGATATTAAATGAAAATTTTTAAAGTATGCTAGAGATTCGCATGAAAATGTATTTTTGATACATTTTCCTTTATGTCAACATTAGTATTAGAAAATAAAAATAAACAAGAATGAACAACACATTAGGAGCTCAATTTTATTTGAAGATTAATTAAATTTATTATATGAAAAATCGATAATACTACCATATTTTTTAATCGATTTATTACTGCATCATTGTATTTCTATAGTAGCAGACAATACATTTTTACTTATTCACAACTGTTTTGAAAATTATATTTATCATTTTCTGAACTAATCTTTCTGCTCTTTATGTTCCCAGATATCAATTTTCATCAATTAAGAATCTAATTTTTATTTTAAAAATTTCTGTGATTAATCAAAATGTAAAAATTCATTTATTATCATAAAACAATTTTTATGATTAAAAGACGGACTTATCAAATCTTATATCTAGACTTTTCCAATTTGAGCAAAAAAAACTATTTTATTTTTGCACTCCATATATAGATTAAATATTTAAAATGTTTTTTCTAGTTGTTTGCAGTGGGATTTAAAAAACCATCAGTGATTTTATTGTTCGTTGACGTTAAATTTTTTATTTGTAAACAGTTTACGGCTCAATAACTTTTATTGCTCGAGAGTTTTCTTTCGAAAACCGTATTCAAAAATTTTCAGCAGCTATTCATGAATATTCTTAAAATTTATATCTTTACCAATAAAATGAAACATTGTTTTGTTAACGGAACGTTAGTTGAACTACATTATCGGTAAATAAGCACTTGATTTTTATTGAGGACAACGAATTAATGTCGAAATTATGGCATATGATATGACAAAATTAATTTGTTTCGCTTAACAGTTTTAGCACGTTTTTTCTGACTAACAGAGATGATAATTAAGAAACAATTAAGCAAAGCCAGAAAAATAATCTAGTAGTAGACTTAATGGGCTAAAAATTAAAGCTAGAAGAGTTCATTTACTATGAATAGATTAAATTTTTATATAGTGTGAAGAAAAGGTTTCCGAAAATGCAGTAAATTATGTTTTTTTTTATCATAGAATTTTCCTTCTTCTATAAACTATTTTGCCAAACAAACTTTTTCCTAACTTAACCATTAATCATTAAACCTAACAAAGGAGAACCAATTTTTTTCGCGCACTTTATGCGCATATTTTCGAGTTAAGCAAAAATTGTTTCGTATCATCAATTTTTTCTGACTCACTTTGATATCAATAGGTAGCCATAAGACATTTTCTTCTTTATACCCATATTTTATACAGTTTATTAACCCACTTCTAGTGTCAAAAGTATTTTCTTTTTGATACTTAATAGAAAAATGGGTTTAATTTTATTGTCAAACATTATAAAACGCAATTACCGTATATTTTGCATTCTATTTGGTTATTTTAAAGTATCAAATTGAATGCTTAATGTCTTGATTTGATCGATGTTGTCATTCTTATCAAATAAAAAGATTGCGGTTATTATTCTTTTCAAAAATATTCTACTATGGAATCCTATTTCAATTTTCGTTTGAAAAAGGATTACTAAGTAAGAAACTCTGTATTTCTATGAACTTTGAAGGGAAACAAAGTATTATAGAAACAATTATTTTCGATGTTCGTGTAACAGAAGTTTCAATTTTCTGTTATTATGTCTTGGATCGTACTTTTAATGATAACTGACTAATGAACTGGAGAATAGCATAACGAAAAGCTTCGTCAATATTGTTTTGCGTGACAAAAATAATATTGTTTTGTTTTGTGTCGTTATTAAGAACGGTATAACGTTTAATGACCACATAATAATGAACATTATTAGTTCTGCACCGTAAGTAAAATATTATGCCTCAATTTTTTTTAAAAATTAACAGTTACCAAAATAGAGGTTAATCTATTTAAGTTACTAGAGCTACTTTTCATTATTTTTTAAGTGCAATAATTTTTTCAAAGTAAAGTTTTATAAGTTTAACATCAAACCACCGAACCATGATTCTAATCAATTTGAGGATAAGAATGGCGGATGTGTTTGTTTTCCGATTCTCTCGGGGTTTTTAAGGCTTAGAATAAATTTACAATGAAGTAATTCTCGTGATAGCGACGATGGAGGAAGAAAAACTTTTACTTTCTTAACTGCATTACTCTGTAGTTTTTTCCTTCTCGAATAATTTACGTGTTATAAGTTGCGAGAAATAGACAACGAGAACTTTAATATTAAATTATTTTCCTTGTCATTATAGAACGTTAGTTTAAGTAATGTTACCGAAAGATAAAAATCAAATCAATATATCACAATCATTTATTTCTACAACAAAACAAAATTTTATTAAACTTAAAGAATTTAAACATGAATAATCGCAATAAGAATTTAATTTAATTCTTTTATTAAGTATGCAATTTTGCCTAAAACAATAATTTTTGTAAAAATTGATAAATATTAGTAAACATTTTTTGAAATTAATTTGATTTTACGCTGAAATAGTGAAATAAGTTAAACATAAAATCACAAACTTTACCGCCGAATATGATATTTATGTTAGAAGAGTAAAGTTTATTGAGATTTATTTGAGCCTTAATAAACTCAGACGAACATACAAACAAAACGCCTTACGCTTACACGTCTTACAAATACAAGGAGAAAACACTAAACGGATATTAATGTCGTGACATTTGCAGTTTAACGCGTTATGTTCCAAGTATAGTATCGGACGACGTTTATTCTTCTTAACTACAGAACAACAGAACTATAAATTTTTTCTGAATCATTAAAAATTATTGCTATCCAACTTTTTTATAGTTTTTATTTCGAACAAACTCACAATATATGAAAGAAATCGCTTTTCACGCAATGAAATAATTCAAATATACTTTATTTTCAGATATATTATTAACTCGTAAAATTGAAATATAATTCCCCCTACTTTTTGACTGTGGACAACATTGATTCTAATCAGAATGAATTAGAGTCAAACTAATTAAAAAACTACAAACGAAATGGAAAAAACGGAAAATGAAAAAAATTAATTAACACGTAATATCAACAAACGCCTCTCAATTCGAGACTCAAACTTGTCGAGTATAGATAATGCCACGCAGAGATATGCGTTAATTAAAGCCGAAAAAATAAATAGAATAAATTTAATTAATTTAAATCACTGCCAAAACGTTAATACTTAGTTAGCGTAAACTTTTTTGTGATTTACTATTAAACATTTTCTTTTTTATTTCGCTCCAGAATTGGATTTTGTTCGGAATGGATTTCGTGTTTGTTTGATGCGTTCAATTGACGTAAAATAAACTAAAAATCTAAATGAATTTGTAAGCCGATTCTCGCAAATAAGGTACTGTAGTTTTTTATTGCACACACTCAGCATCGCGTTAATTAGGTTTTGTATGCAATGAAAACGTGACGAGACGTACGTTGAATGTGAGCCGTATTATTCTGAATTTACTTTTTTTTGCTCAGTTAATAAATTAAACAAATTTTTAGATATACAAAATGTTAGATAAATATTTACTGCCCATTGAAATAGTTTGCAAAATGAAATTTTAAAAATTGAATTCAATGTTAGAGAAAATGGTTGATTGGAATTATTGATAGTTTCGCAAACACTCGCAGGAAAAACGAACGAAATTGAAATGCCAATACAACTGCCGCAGCCATTCCCAAGTGTATGCCAATTCGTAACTTTATTTGATAGTCAATTTTCTCTGTGTGTGCATGTGTTTGATAAAGAATTATGATATAGACTTATCGTTAGCTTATTTTTTCTTGAAATAAACATGTGTCGAAACTGTTTGAATCTCATTGATTTCAGTTTGATTATCAAATAATACTTTGTAACGCAAACAATTAAAAATAAAATTTGGTAAAACCAATTGTTTTATTTATGTATGCATCGAGAAAATTAAAATAAAGTTTGCTAATAAAATAAATATTAATAGACTGCGAACTAATGTTTCATTAGTAGATTAATTATTTTTTATACCGAATTAGTAATTGTTATTATGAATCGCTAGCAATGGTATATTGCAATCAAAATCCAGCATTACTTTGACACTAACGGAGTGAACTTCACTACACATGCGGAAAACACAAGTTTTTTTCAATATCATTGAAACACAACACTGAGTTTTATTCTGTAAGAATATTCTGCACGCATGTTGTGAAAAATTGCAATCTATTACTTGGTTCAGTATGTGATTAACAGTGAATATAATATATATTGTAACACATTGCGCCAAATCATATTGTTATTCATTTTTAATAATATTTCTTTATTTTTGTTATCTAATAATTAAAGGTTCATTAGTTGTGAAATTATATAGTTTTTTCAAATTTTAAGTTTTTTGAGATTTTTATCGCAGGAAAATGCTTTGAAACTCATATTTTCATGAAACTAATAATTTTTTAAACAATAATCGTGTATAACTGTATGTGTTAGTGAGTAGTTATTAATTCTAGTTTAATAAATATATCAGTGTTACAATTGGGGTATAAATTTTTCGGTGAGAATTGTTGTTTTATTGTGCATAAATATGGCATACTTTGCTGAACACCGTGATTATAGACGTTCCAGTTTGGAAAGTGATTATTTTACATTTTCACTGACAAACAGTCGTCGACGACACTCGCAGCCGAAAATATGTACATTTGATTGCGCTAATTGTCGCAAATTAATGATGACATCAGTGAGCGAACGGAATATTTCAGTCATCGAAGTTACGGACAACGACTCCATACAGAATTCGTGGACATCGGACTCAAGTAATGGAAAATTTCTTTACGCGAATTTTTTACTGACTTTTAACGCGAAAAATGACTATTTTTGATTCGTATTTTCTCTTATTAATGTGCATTATTGTGTAATGACTATTTTGATTGTTTTCAATATATACCTGCGAATCATTTGTTTTTTTAATACAATAAGGATTATGATTAAATTTGATTTTCGGACAAATCATTACAAAGCAAAACAACCCTTTTTGCACAATCAAATCAGAAGTTTTATATTACATGAGAAACGTAATATATATGTAAACTTTATTATCCATATGTTTCATACTATTGAGATTCTGTTGCACAATATTTTATTTGGATTCTATTGAAAGTTCTTTGAAACACAAACAGAGTGTAAAAATTAGATTTAGCTGATGGATAAACTAATTATCTTTTTTATTGTTAAGAGTTTAAGATTAAATTCATGATTAAAGCAATTTTTACTACTTAAATATTATGTTATATCCAATATAACTTGTAATTGAATAATAAACCATATCTGAGTATCTAATCAAATGAACAAAATATATTAAGCTTAAGAAACTCAAAACATAATACAGTTGACATGAGTTTTTTAAACAGCATTATTAATACTAAAAACTAATTTGCAAAAATAGTATTAGAATATATAGTCAAAGTGATGATATAAATTTAGACGTAAGATTTACGTTATTAAAAATTAAATATTCATAGTTTTATATGCACTTATAGCCTAAACATAAAACCCATTTCGTAAGTCGTAATGTCGCTCATTTGAATATTATAATATTTGTTTGAGCACTTTATTTGTTAGTTTTTATGGATATTAAATTTTAAAATAAAAATTACTACAGTATAAAAAATACTCTCGCCGTTTCAAGCGAACGATTGCTAATTCAGTTTATCCTGAGGTATATTAAGTAAATTAGATTATAACCCTTAATAATAATTCAAAGTGTACTGAATAATAACTTTAGAATTAAATTAAGTTTGTTTGTTTCGAATGCCATTTGTTTGTTCCATTAAAGAAATTTATATTTTCCATTTTATTCTGGCAAAAGCTTTCCAGTATTATTATTATTGTGGACAAAATGTTTTGTGATCGAGTAGTGTACTGTCAGAGACAAATAGAATAGTTCTGATTCAATCAGTATTTATATAATATTTTTCTCAATAAGAAAAATAAAAAAGTCGAGAAAACAAAAGCGAATATATATAATAAGGGGAATAGAAAACTAAGAAAAATGTTTATCTTTAATTCATTTTTAATCTCAAATAGTAAAAACACGTGAAATGCGGGTTCTGTTGTCTTGTTTTTGATGGGTAAATAGAAAAAGGAAATTTTATTATTCAAAAGCAAAAAAATTGCTTTTTAAAAAATCAATGAAAAAACCCCTGTAAAGCTAACGATAACTGGAAACAGTGTACGAACCGCTGTTTTCGTTAATAAATAAAAATAAAAATAAACGTCTAATCGATAATATTTAGCAGACACGCGATTCCAGAGCGAGCTATTGAATGCGCCAATGAATGAATGAGTTGAATGGCGAGCAAAGAAAAACTACAAAACAAATTGACTGATAGGCGTGCGGTTGTACTTACAGTAGTTTAGGATTGCTTTTTTTCTCTCTTGAATGTCAGAATTTTTTTATTCATCGTATACTATTTGGTCGTTTGTCATTTAGAAATTGAATACGCAAACGAAATCGTTTTATCACAATTAAGTTTTTTCGGGTTCAATTCAGTTTTTGTTGAATTGTGAATTAGTTATAGTTTTATCGTTATTAGAGAATCAAAATAATAGCATTATAACATATGAAAATAGCGTTATTGATATCAATAATAAATGACCAAAATAGCACTTAAAAATAGCATTTATAATTTAAACAATTACATGCTTTTTAGAATAATCATTTTTTCCGCATAAAAACATTTTTATGAATCTAATTATATTAAGAAATTTAAAAAATTTTAAAAATGCATCTTTACGATGGTATAGAAAAATTTTTGGGAGAAGGGTATTAAAAACTCTTCAGATTTAATTGGGAATTTAATCTGTTTCAGCCAAAATAGCATTAAATTGCAAAAAATACCATTTATAGCATTTATGTATTATTAAAAATAGCAAAATTAGCATTTATAAATGGAGTTTTTTAGCTCCATTTTACTATATTCGTACACAAATAAATTTATATTCCTCTAATTTATGAAATAAAAAATTAGCAAATAATATTTTAATTATTGGATTTTGATTCTCTAATCATTATATTGTG
>JAQGAW010002925.1:0-13771 GCA_034698025.1 Phthiracarus crinitus | reverse complement strand
ATAAATTAACAAAACATAACGAAAATAATGGGAGCGAGCGATAGAAAAGAGCGAGCGACCAAAAACTATCTTAACTTGAAAGTGCAAAGTCAGATATTTTAAGCCCGTTTCGACCTTGTTTTTAGTTAAAACGTATTTTAATTATAATGCGCCCGTCTTAGCTAATTTCAAAATTCGTCTTCAGCTTGCTTCAATGCTTAGAATTTAGTCCTCTATCATATATATTTTTTGATAAATTTTTAAAAATTGGGACACAATCTATATGTAAGTTTGGCGATATTTTTTTATAAATTATCAGACAAAAATCTTCTATTTGTCGCTTAAATTATTATAAACTATGAAATCAGATTTCTGTGGAATTAAAAATTTTAAATATAGAAACCATACTTTAGAAATAACTTAGTTTTAAAATGTTGTTTTCGTGAAAAGCATAAATATTTTTGGAAAAACCAAAAAAAAATATTTCACGGAACAGAAACCCTGTTTTGGTACATTTTTGTTCGCTTCCGTTTTAACTAAAGGTGCTATAGGTTTTATTTTTAAATGGTTTATAATGGTTTAAACCAATTCATGGTTTGTTTTGATTTGGTTGTCATTATTTAAAAGTGGTTTGGTTTGATTTGGTTTAAACATTTTATGGAAAAAATCATAAAACAATTTCAAACCAATAAAGAGTTTTTTTTAATATTTTTAATAATTATTGCATTTAAAATAACCAAAAATTATATATTTTTTCATAAAAATTCAAATATTTTTAAAAATATACTTTAAAATCTTTTATATGTCTTTAAATAAAAGTGTTATCATACAAACGATGAAAATTTTATTTACAAAATTACATTATTATAAAATATTAGCATAAATTCAATATTAACGGTTTATTGGTTTATTAATGGTTTGGTTTGGTTTGGTTTGATATTGGTTTGTACACTAGAGTTAGTGGTTTGGTTTGGTTTTAGAAAAGTCAAACCTATAGCACCTTTAGTTTTAACCAGTTTTTGGTTGCGAAAAATCCTTTGCTTACTCATTGCAATGTTAATTGTGATTTGTGTGCAATAGATTGCGCTATAAATATAAGGTTATCTATAATATGTGTGCAACTATTATGTGATTACGATTACGATTTGGCGCCTATTTATAAGCTATCGATATATGCTATACATATAAACTTATGTGTTTATTTGTGATGATTATATTTATTGATTGATTATAACATGCAATTCGATGATTTAAATACGGATCAGCGTTCAAAACAGCGATCAAACAATCGATTAAATTGGCGATCGACACAAACAGTTGGCATTCACACGAAAAGCGAATATCCATATTCGTTAAACTTCTATAGCTTTCCGCCAATCGATAAAATATCTCTGGAACAGTGCGATGATTGGGTTATCGAAAGAATTAACTGTAAGTTTATTATAATTATTACTGTATAGACTGTTCGCGTTAATCGCAATCATTTATTTTGAATTGATTTATAAGTACTTAATGTAATCGACGATAAACTAAAGAGTAATGGACTCATACGTCAAACCGATAGATCGGATGTCGACAGTTGTTTGAGGAAGTGTTCGTCCAAATACGACAAGAATTTTTATCACGCGGTATAACTTTTATTTTCTCTTATTTTATGTATATTTTTAAAACGAAAATCTATTTACGATTAATCATGAAATATTTCATATTATTTGTGGCAAACCCTTTAAATTATTCACAAATTACTAATACGTTAAGTATAAAATTGATATGTTTTAAGCTTATCTGATCTAAAATACGGTAAGTTTTATGGAGTTATGAAATAAATATTTTGGGCTAAAATTGTGTGCTTTATTACATAACCTTTAAAACAATCAAATAGATTTGGAGCCATAATATTTGATTTTAATATTTTGGAAGTAGAGCTGCAGCTGTTTTCGATTAGGTTTAACGTTATATTAAATGCATAGTAAACAACGATTTCTTACTTAAAATTGTTATGTTTTTTATGATTACAGGCAAAAGAAGCGCATAAAGGCGATGCTAACGATGCGCCGCGACGTCGCGATCACGTTTCACACTATCTTTTACGACTTTATTATTGCCGCAACGAAGAGCTTAGGCGTTGGTTTATAAATGTTGAGCACGAGTTTTTTAGGTTTCGTTTAATCGATTTCGTAGAATCGAGTGAATTGCAACCATTTCTAGCTTATAATGGTTTATCGTACGAACAGCTGACCGACAATGAAAGGGCTGTATTGTTTGAGAAAATAGATTGGAATAAATCGGCAAAATCTGAAACGTGTGTGATATATAAACTTGCATTCGAAGACGCACTCGATTTGATTCGATTGCGAAAAGTTTTTCTTTACAATGGTTTCGCTTATATATTAGCTCAAGATATGATTACAGTTATCGCTAATAAATTTCGATCAGATCTTTCAAAATCATTAGCTGTGAGTTCAAAATAATTGTTTAATAATATGCGTTATTTAGCAAACATTTTTTAATAAACGCAGTTAATTCAACTGTATTTGACTCAATTGGATGAAGACAAACGTCTATTACCGCGAATTCATTCGATGCACACTCTTTATGTCGAAAATCGAAAGAAATCGTTAAAATCAGAATATGGTAACGATTACGAACAAATAACGCCTGAGATAATCGATTCGTTGGCTAAACAATCATTCGCGCCGTGTATGAGAAATACACACGATATATTGAGAAAAGAGCATCATTTGCGACATTACGGTCGTCTTCATTATGGACTGTTCCTAAAAGCTATTGGACTCAGTTTAGACGACGCAATGCGCTTTTTTCGTGATGAGTTCATTCAAAAAGTTACTGCCGATCGATTTCAAAAGGATTATGCTTATAATATTCGCTATAATTATGGTAAAGAAGGCAAAAAAGTGAATATAAGTGCTTACAGTTGCGCTAAAATCATTAACGAAAACGCGCCGCAACAGAATGACACTCATGGATGTCCTTTTCGACACTTTGATCAGAAAAATCTTCATCTATTAATGAAAAAATATGGCGTTAGTGAGGATATAATTCAAGAAGTGAGTTATTATTGTTTATTTTATTAATAAAATTTTCATTGAATTTGGTAAATCGGTAACAAAATATAATTTTCGGTAATTCGGTATTAATTCCTTAAAATTGGTAAAACATACGGTAAATAGTTTAAAGTATTACCGGTAGTTTTATGTTTTTATACTAATAACTAGAGATGGAAAAAAGCTCAGACTGAGCTTAAGCTAGCTTGAGCTGAGCTGAGCTTGAAGCTCGATTTTTTTATGTTGAGGAGCTTGAAGCTCAAGCTACAAGCTCAATGTAAATTGAGCTTCAAAAAATAAGCTCAAGCTCTAAGCTCAGGGTATTGAGCTTATTGAGCTTCCCACAAAATTATTTTACATTTTTATTCGTTTATTATGCATATTTATGTATATTTATTAAATATAATATTACTAATGTTCAGAGAAGCTCAAAGTGAGCTTAAGCTCACTTGAGATGAGCTGAGCTTGAAGCTCAAATTATTGTTGTCAAGGAGCATTAAGCTCAAGCTCAAAGCTCACCAAATTTCTTGAAGCTCAAGCTCAAAGCTCACCAAATTTCTTGAAGCTCAAGCTCAAAGCTCAGGGGTTTATGAGCTTGAGCTTAACAAGCTCAAGCTGAAGCTCAGTATAATTGAGCTTTTTGCCATCACTACTAATAATATAATGAATATCAAAGTGATTCAAGTGAATTATCCGAAATAATTATTAGTTATTCCATTCATAATTGATTATAATTAATTTCAGATAATAAAAAATGTGGAAGAAAAGAATTACTCTCAGGCGTGTTCCAGATATTTTTCGGCTAAACATCCGTGGTATCAGCCAATCGAGCAGAATATATACCATCCAAATCAGTTTTATATGGAAAGCCGAAAAGCATTAAAATTGCAGACATTAACGCCACCAGAAAGTGCTAATTTATCTCAAGTGACCATCGATTCAATAGATGATACTGATATTACGATGAATGACATTTCGGAAGCTATCGATAGCACCGATTTATCTATAATTACTTATATGCAGCTCACAGACGATCAGCGAATGGAAAATTACGACATTTCGACCAATCATTTAATCGAAAATTAAATTAATCATTATGTTTATTAAACTTCTTATGATCTTAAAAATGGTTACGAGTGTAACGAAGTAATATCTTTTAGTTTTTTAACATTCATTACAAACTGTGTTTGTTTTTATTGCAACAAAAAATTATTTATTCTTATATTGTTTGATATTTAAAAAAAACATTAAAAAACTGAATACATTTTATAATTTATTTCCAAACATCTAAATACTGTAAAATGTAAATTTGACTTTATTCGACATCTATTCACCACTAATTCCTATGATATTTGTTAAATTATTGGTTACTATAAATACTACGAAAAATGACAATTTCTGCCGTAATCATAAGGAGTTTCTTGTTTACAATGTTTTACCCGAAATAATTTACTAAATACTAATGCGATTAATTGATTTTACAATTTTATTAATTATATTCATCACAGACACGAAATCATTATATATTTAAAATAACAACAATGAAATATATATATATAGTAGTTATAAAACATACGGTACACGTTATATCGACTTCAATAAAAGATGTAACGTTACAATCTGTTAATATACGTAAATATGATATAATTATTGTACACCATTTTGGTACTGATATATCAAGAAATTGTTAGAACCAGTATAAGACTTTGCGAAACCGTTGCCATTAAGCGTTGGATCAGAAAATGCAATTTTAGATCGTGGTATCGATTTTCCCAAAATAAAATTGTTTCTCAACGCATCGAGAAGTCTGGTCGCGATTTTGTTTCGCCGATAATTTGGATGAACCCATAGACGAGACACACCGCAATCCGCATCTTCTTCTTCGGTACTCGCGATAAACGGTTCTTCGCTTAACATTCTGTTTCCAGTTTTAATTCGTTCTGCGGCCACAAAACCGGCGATTCTTTTACTCTTAGTTACGAATATTAAATAAACGGAAGAACTGTTCATTGAATCGTTGATATCGACACGAATACCTAATTCCAAGTCAGACACACTGAATAAGTCATTCAGTTTTTTATGCATATATTTGGGATAATTCGGCAAAACTCTAATAATGCGTCCAAAATCGTCTTGAGATAACATATCTTCGTGTTTCCATCCATTAAACTTTAAACTATTAACAAACAAGTCGTGATACTGTTGATGAGTCTTCTCGTCGATCACATCTCCGCACGTATACAACATATGACACGTTTCGCACATTTTCGCGTCAAAGTCTTTCTGACCGAAATCTAACGCATACTGTGACGAATAATTAACGAAAGGAAGACGTTTTCGTGACGAACGTACTCTCTTATGATCACATTTCGATGAACTATTACCACTCTTTTTACGTTTAACACTCACTGATGATGCGTTTAATGCGTTGTTGTTGCGATAAAATATTGGATAATACTTATTATTGTCATCACTGATATTCTTCAGCGGACTTGAAAATAAGTCAGTCATTTCTCCAAATAAACAATAGCACGCGTATTATAACGTTAATATAGTTACTGTACATCACATTTACACTGTAAATATAGCGCCAAATATTTGTATCATTTTATTAGTGTTCAAATATTTCGTATGTATCGTTACTGGTAAACTATTTTCGGGATAAGTTTAGAAAAGGTTTTTATTATTTAATCTTTGAGAATATCATTTAAAACAGCGTTAAATTGATAATACAATATAAACAAAATTATAATAATTTTAATATATTTGTTGAGATATTTATTAAAAATATAATTATTATTATTATTATTCAATTGATTTGTTTATTTTATAAACACATTTTTACGTATTTATGGCATAATTCATAGCAATTAATGAAAAATAATTAAGATGCAAGTTTCAAGAAGAAAATACTTACGTATTGTAAAAAAAATATTTATAAATTTATACCGTAAAACAAAGAAAAATTAAACCCGAGCCCGACTAAGAACCAAATCTTAAGCCTGTTAGCCCGTGCCATATTATTATTTAAAACTAAGAGACTGTTTCGATCCGACAAAACACATCGTGGTCAGCACAGCCCTGATAAATAATTCCCTAAATAGGAGTCTAATATGTAGGCTATAATTAAGGTTACTATTTTAGTGGAAAATACCGCAATTTTTCTTTAATTATATAACCGGGAGATTAATATGGTAACATCTATTAAAGATAACAGTTTACATAAAGGTTCTATATTCCCGGGTTTAGCAGTTTAAATAATGTAAAATTGTTTCCTTTTTTGTAATATTTAGCAAAATATCTTTAATAATTAAACGTTAGTATTTGATAAATTTTCAAAGTCGATATAAAAGTATTAAATTAGGGCATCAATTGTTTTAGATCTAAGAAAATGTTTATATTATAGTTTTAAAGATTTGCTTATTTTAGAAATATATTTTGTTTAATAAATATTTTGTATTTGAAAATTTATAAACATTTTTCTCGGATCTATTCCCGTTTTAATACCATTGTTGTTTCTGGTTCCATCCCGTTTTAACCACTTTTTTAGTCCCGGAAAATACTATCCTTAGCTAAAATATTTCAAAATTTCCATTTTATCTCTAACTAAGAAATTTTAAAAATATTTTAAAAATTCAATTGTAAGGAATTTTGATTAATTTATATTAGCATCTATGGTCACTGTTTATAACATTGTTGCCATTTCTATAGTAACAGCAGTAGTTTCAGTGTATTGCTATGATAATATTGATATCAATATATATAAATCTCATAATTTGTTTGCTGTTCGTGAGTTTGTCCCTTTATAGGCTCCCCTCTCGACACCTATATCAATGGATTCATCTTGAAGAGTCTCGGAAAAATGGGGTTCCCTTAATCAACAATTAATTCTATTCTAGCCAAAATAGCTATAAATTGCCAAAATACATTTATAGCATTTATAATAAAAATTATTATAAAATAGTATTTATAAACGGAGCTAAAACCACTCCAAATTATTTAATACTTTCCTTTAAAAGATTTTTCATTCTCTAATCTCTGTATAACTCAAACAATAAATTTAGAAATAAAATGCATTCAAAAATGATTACACCGTTTGTGTTAAAATTCTATCAACAAAATCAATTAAAGTATTTTAGGGAAACATATAAAGTTATTTTTATCTAAAATATTATCGCTCATTGAGTTAATTGCATAAAAATGATAAAGTCTTCAAAAATACTTTTCATATAATGATTGCAAAAAAGCTCAAATACAAGATTATAAATCCTATAGTTTAAGCTCAACATTACTTTGAAATGTCAATAAAGCTTATATTTAATACCAAATTTTGTTTAAGCGGAAATATATTAATTTTATTGACGCAAGTTTATTAATAAACTTAATTTGATATGAATATGTTTGATAGTAAACTATGCACAATATCCGCATTCAATATAGCGGTATAACTAATATTTCTTTTTGGAATTTAGTCTAATCTATTGAATTATCGTAATTATAAAATAGATGATAAAACCTCAAAGTTTCCACTAAATACTAAAATTTGATTTTATTGATGTTTATGATGTTTATTTTTATTATAATTACAACTTAATCACACGCATGCATACAAATTATACACACACAGAGATATTAACAATTACTTCTTGTACAGTAACTGTACGTACAGTATATGTTTGTTATCAGTGAAACCAAATAGGTTTTGTTAACGTCAAAACAGCGATAAAGCGTGATATCGCTTTGAGTTCTATTTATTTAATTATTACACCTCTCACTTACCATCAGTTTTTTTAAATCTGAAACCTTTTCTATAAAACTAATTCATAATGACTGTCACAGCAAATGTAACAAATTCGGAAACGTGGGAGAAAAACAAGAAATATACGGTTTATAAGTTAGCCGTGAATTGCGATGGAAAGACGTGGTTCTTATTCAGACGTTACAATGAATTCAGCAAATTATGCGATTTTGTATGTCATTTTCAATATTATTAAATATTTTCGCAAACAATTGATTGCGTCATTTTTTTGCTTATAAGCTTAAAAAACAGTACCCGTGGTTACATTTGAAATTGCCTGGAAAAAAACTGTTTGGCAATAATTTTAGTACTGATTTCATTAAAAATCGCAAACAAGGTTTGGATACTTTGGTTCAACGTATTCTTTCAGAACCGCGTGTTTTAGATCAGTAAGATTTTTTGATTTAATTTTTAATATTTTTATTATTGAGAATTTTATCAAATTTTTTTAAAAAAAAGCGCTGAAGTTCGCAGCTTTTTTTCTTTGGATCGATTAAGAGGAAGCAGTGGTGAAGAAGATCCAGAAGATGAACTTACTATTACACCCAACAGTGAAAAATTAATCGATTTGGGGCCGTCTGAGAAATATGCTGTAAAACCCAGCACTTTTGAATTTTTAAAAGTGATCGGCAAAGGAAGTTTCGGTAAAGTGTATCTCGCAAGACATAAAACTGAAGACACTTTATATGCTGTGAAAGTATTAAATAAAAAAATGATTATTAAGAGGAATGAAAAGAATCATATTATGAGTGAACGCAATGTTTTATTAAAAAATTTAAATCATCCATTTCTTGTTGGTTTGCACTATTCATTTCAATCGCGGGAAAAACTATATTTTGTATTGGATCACGTAAATGGTGGAGAAGTAAGTGCTTATCTTTTTATTCAACTAATCAAAACAAATTAGAAAATAACTATAAACAAACTTTTATGTTCAGATTTTTTTAAAGAGTTAGAAACATACTATCATATTCCAGGTCTTATAAAATACTCATTTTAATATTTAAAATCATATGTTGTTATTTCTAAATGGAATTAGTTTACTTGGGTTTGGAAAATTCGGTTTTAACCGAAATTTTTTTTCGTTGTTTAAATTTTTTTGTCTAAACTGATGAGTTTTAACTCCATTTATAAATGCTATTTTTGCTATTTTTAATAATAAATGATATAAAAGCTAATTTTTGCGATTTATTGCTACTTTAGCTGACAACGATTAAATTGATTAAATATGAAGAGTTTTTATTACCCATCTCTCAAATATTTTTCTATATCATCGAAAATCGGCATTTAAGAAAATTTTAAATTATTTATTAAAAGAAGATTCTAAAAATGATAATATGAGGAAAAATTTATTATTCTTTTTCAAAAATTATAAATGCTATTTTTCAGTGCTATTTTGGTAATTTATTAATGCTATTTATAGCGCTATTTTCATAATAACAAAATATCTTGAATCGTTTTAACAAAATATCCAAACTCAAATAATGATATTAAATGTGAAAATTTATAACCGAAAAAAAAACATAAAATCATCCCTAACGATCGAATTTTTATAGCTTAAGACTAAAAAGTGTTTTTATCACTTTATACATTTATCTGTGCTCTTATCGTTTAAATAAAATTAAAAATAGTACGTATTTAAAATCAAAAGTTTATAAATTTAAAGTTACTTTTCAATCATTGATTATATTATTAGTTTACAAAGAGTTACAGATTTTTTATATTGGTTTATTAGCAGTTAGATTTGAATTGAATATTTAATTGATTGCTTGTCACGTAATGAACTTTCAAATTAAATTATTCACTAAGAACTTGATTTTATGATTTGAAATGCGGTCTAATATGATACTATGTTTTACATTTTTGAATAATTTATTTACAGAAACTCAATTATATAAATAAGTAAATTTCCGTAATTTGTTTTTAAATTTTATACTTTTCATTGTTGTAGTTATTTTTTCATTTGCAAAAAGAACGATATTTCGCAGAACCACGCGCTCGATTTTATGCCGCAGAAATTACAAGCGCAATGGGTAATACTAATATGTGTTCAGTTTGTTTATTTTACTTTTACTTTTACTTTTTGAATAAAACTTACTCAATAATACTACTCATATTTAAGGTTATTTTTAAAATTTCATAATTTACAAATTATTATAAAAATTATAGAAATTCAAAATTAACTTGAAAAATGGTATTATTGACTATAATATCGAAAATTTAGTTTCTTTTTACATTCGTTGTTACTTTAAACATGATTAAACATGGAATTACAAATGGAACCTTTAAATAAAAGATCGGTGTGAAAGAAACACTGTATTTCAAAACACTATTAGATTTTTGATTATTTTAAAATATTTGGATTTTTTTTGAAACTTTAATGTGAGTTTTTAATAAATAATTAAAAAGCATTTTAATACAGTTCAATCAATATTAATCTGACATTCATTTATCATCCAATATTCTTACTTTATTGATTTTACTTTATCACAATTCACTCACTATTAATAAACATATGATAATTGATTTCGTAAATATAAATTAAAACTTGATGTTATGATTTAATGGAAAACTTGTTTATATTTAACTATCGTTAGGATACTTACATTCACAAGGAATAGTTTACAGAGATTTGAAGCCAGAAAATATTTTGCTTGATTGTGACGGTCACGTAATATTGACTGACTTCGGTCTCTGTAAAGAGGGAATCCGTGAACGCGAGACAACTAATACTTTTTGCGGTACACCTGAATATTTAGCTCCAGAAGTATTACGAAAAGAAGCGTATGACAGATGCGTTGACTGGTGGTGTTTGGGTGCTGTTCTTTATGAGATGCTTTATGGATTGGTATTACACGCAGTATATTGTCTTTATATTGTGTTACTCTAACCGTTAAATGTAATTTGATTTTAGCCACCGTTTTATAGTCGCAATACAGCAGAGATGTATGAAAACATATTAAACAAACCGTTACGTCTTCGTACTAATATATCATTAACTGCTCGAAGCATTCTCGACGGAGTATGTCTAGTCTTATCATATTTTACGATACTATTTATTCGAAACTTTTAAACTTTATACTTATTTTTATTGAAAAGTTACTTCAAAAAGATAAAAGAAATCGGATTGGATTCACGAACGACGCAAACGAAATCAAAATGCATGAGTTCTTTAGGCCAATCTGTTGGTCTGATTTGGAAGCAAAGAATATTCCGCCGCCTTTTAATCCAAATGTGGTGTGTATTACTAACTGGGGTTTATTGTATTTCTAAGTATAGTTTATATTTGATAGAAAAATCAATTAGACTTGAAGAACATTGACCCAGAATTCACTCGCGAATCAATTGCATCGTCTGTTTGGAACGGATTGAGTTCATCGAATGATAACACGTTTCAAGGATTTTCTTACGCGCCATCATTACAACTCACATATGACTCTCACTTATGATTGAAACTTTTTATCAATCAATCCTACATTTTTTACTTAAATATCAATTTTAATATAATGTGCAATAATAATTTAATTTATTAAATTCGATGTAATAATTAAAAAAAATGTCTATCTGTTATATTTTTATAATATTTAATTAAATTAGTCTGAATTAAAAAATGATTTTTTTTATTATTTGGTATTTCGTTTTTATCCAAAATACATTTAAAGCATTCATGAGATTTTTATGGCATTCCATTAAAATCCGTTATTTGACATAATCAGACGTTGATGCTATAAGTTGCCATAATTTGACAATTATTGGGTGAAAATATTATAAATTTCATAAATTTTATAAAAATAATTTTTTTAAGAAATATTAACTAGACATGAAAAATAATGGCCTATACATAGTATTAATACGCGCCAAACCCGATATCCGGCGAAAGACACCGCGAAAGACGCGTTTGAGGGTTAGCTCTACCGACGCTACACTTCCGGTCCAGTAGTCGACACGCGTGTTGTATGTAAATGTACACTCGGGAGTGTACATTTACTGTTTTGTGCGAAAAACCTTGTATTTTGTTTTTAAACAGAATTCAGTGACAGTAATATCAATGTTTTATCTCATATGAAAGGAAGTGATTAATCTAAATAAAGTTTATTTTTGAATATGATTGTCGAATAGACATGAATATAAGTTTATTATTGATTAATTAATAATAAACTAATATTCAATTACATTGCACTGCTTATTAATGTAAATTAAAATTTTCTCGTGACAAAACCTTGAGTGCGTTATTAACTAAAACACTCAAACTTATCAGCGATACAACATTAATGCTAACAAATGCATATATATTTTAGTTTATGTTAAAAGTTTATAATTAATTAATTAATAATAAACTACTAATCAATTTTATTTACAGTGAAAATAAGGAATACGATATAATAGTGGATATTTTGTTGAAGCATAAGAAGTCTTCAGATGCGAATCCATTAGCCATTTGGAAGACTAGACACGAACGCAAGTTTATTATTGATTAATTAATAATAATCTAATAATCAATTTTATTTCAATGCTATATAGGAATAACGATATAAGAGCGGATATTTTGTGGAAGCATAAGAAGTCTTCAGAAGTGAATCCATTAACCATTTGAAGACTAGACACGAACGCAAGTTTATTATTGATTAATTAATAATAAACTAATAATCAATTTTATTTCAATGCTAATTAGGAATAACGATATAAGAGCGGATATTTTGTGGAAGCATAAGAAGTCTTCAGAAGCGAATCCATTAACCATTTGGAGACTAGAAACGAAAGTAAGTTTATTATTGATTAATTAATAATAAACTAATCATTTCTATTACAATGCTAATTAGGCATAACGATATAAGAGCAGATATTTTGTGGAAGCATAAGAAGTCTTCAGAAGCGAATCCATTTATCATTTGGAAGACTTGACACGAACGTAAGTTTATTATTGATTAATTAATAATAAACTAATAATCAATTCTATTAAAACACAAATTAGGCATAACGATATAAGAGCAGATATCTGGTGGAAGAATAAGAAGTCTTCAGAAGCGAATCAATTAACCATTTGGAGAATAGACACGAACGTAAGTTTATTATGGATTAATTAATAATAAACAATTGTTTTTATATAAATATCGTATTTAGATCGATTTAAATATGAGCAAATAAACCATTTTATATTGTATTTTTCTACCTGTTCTTTTTTTGAATTTTTGGTTTGAACCTTGAAAGCTAGAAACATATCAAATTCTTATTTAAGTCGTGAATGTGCTTATCAATTGGAAAACAAATTTATTTACTTAATATTTTGTTAAATTGGCATAATTTAAATCAAAGTTTGAGGAAGTGAAAAATTAAATTATGCTTACAATTTAATAATGAGAAATAAAATTTAACTGATAACAGGAAGTGAAAGATTAAATTATGCTTACAATTTAATAATAAGAAATAAAATTTAACTAATAACAGGAAGTGAAAGATTAATTTATGCTTACAATTTAATAACGAGATAAAAATTTAACTAATAACAAATTTTGACGCTATTATCATTAAAAATGTTTATTATTGATTAATTAAAAATAAATTATCTTAATTTTCCCAGAAATATTTATAGATTGTAAGCATTTGTAAATTTTGCTGATTTATAAAAAAATCTGTATATATATACATCCAAAACTTTATTTCAATTAAATAATTTTGGAAGTAAAGTTAAAATAAGTTTTATTTAATAAATTGTTCTTTAAGTTAACTACATCTTAAAATGCCAAGAACTAAATCTGGAATTGAAACATTTATAAATCGTCAAACAACGGTTGAAGAAAGCGAGTCGGAGAGTCAAGAAAGTGATGATAATTCCATCGTTACAAAGGCTTCAACTTCAACTTCAACAAAACGCAAAGCTGCTGTTGGTGCGAATGCTATTGGAACAGCTGGTGATGGTAATAAGGCTACT
>JAQGAW010002924.1:0-13779 GCA_034698025.1 Phthiracarus crinitus | reverse complement strand
CGTATAAAACTGCAATAAAAAACTTTTTTGTGTCGAAATTTATTTCACTGAACAATTTTTTAAATTCATTAACTAATTATGTCTTTTAGCGCTATTCACTGCGCATTATAGATAATTGGGTTAATACAAAGCTAATAATACGTTAGAGTTATTTTGTTTAAAAAAATTTTTGCAATAAAAGGTTTTTTATATCAGTTTTATTTTAGGTTTTCCGCTATAAAACTATTTATACGCGCATTACATACATAGTGTGCATTAAAAAAACACTACTGTTTGTTCAGAGAGTTTTTTAATTTCAATTTAATAGTAATTTGAAAATTATTGGGATTTTTTGATTTACGAATATAAAAAAGTATAATAACTATAATTCCATAATAACTTGATTATCGGGCGAAAAAAATAGTTCACACAATGTTACGGTTTAATTAAATTTATGGCAAAAATTATAAAACGTTTAAGATAAAAAAATGCCCATTTATTTTCGGTTATTAAAATCGTTAATTTTTGTTTAAAATCAAAACCAGACAACTCTACCGCAACCGTATTTATTTTAATCATAATTTTTGTTGCTATTTATGCAACACTACTCGTCTAACGATTTGAAATGATTTTTCGATTAAAAAAAGTTCTAATTTTTATCATTATTCAAAGTTATTTTTATTATATTTTCGAGTTTTGATACCGATCTAAACTACACTAATCCCGATTAATTAAAAAGCAATGCATTGCACTATCAATTAAAAAAACTTTTTACTTATCAATGATACATCAAACCTATCAAAAACTGCATCATTAATTCAAACATTGGCCGAACATACTAAATATTGATATAACATATTAATAAGAAAACGCCTTTTATCACTAAAAAGTTTATTCACTCCATTCACATCATCCGCTGTACTCGTTTGACCCATGCTTTTAACGCCATAGTGTGTGCGCGTTAATTTAATATCCATTTAAGCATTTGACATGAATGACTACTTTTAATAACGTTAATAAAAAATTGTAGGATTTTCGCTTATTCACCATAAAATGAATTTTGATGTAAATAAGGAGAAATTTTAATGGTTTAAATTTAAATAAAAATTATGCCGTCTTTTAACATAAAATAGATTTTAAATTAATCTGCATTTCGCTGCTCTTAGTGGTCCTTGCATTCATTATACAGTGCTGTATATAATAGTATCTGTGTTTTAAAACATTAATACTTGCTCTGCATATCTGTCACGTCCACATAGAAACTAAAACTGAGGTGTGTTTTGTTTCAATTGTTTAATAATTTAAAATGTATTGTATTATGACTTTACACTTTTAATTACTATGATTTACTTTTTATTGTACTTTTTTTAAAATAGAGACTATAGTTTTAAGGTATTGTTCTTCGTTGTAATTTTGATAAAAGTATGAGTGATTAATAGTAAATCACTATAAGCGGGTAAATAATTTGAAGTTTGTTGTTGCACAACATCTTAAGCAATAATCTAATGATAAAACAAAATTGAAACGCAAAATATTATTGCGGAAAAAAATATTAATAAATATAAATGCAAAAATGGTATGTGTATTAAAAAGTTGCCTCAGAAACAAATTGATGCGTAATGTTTCGACTCTAGAGAACGGGATAATTGTAAGGAACGAAGTGATTATTGAACTATTATATTACTAAAATAATTCAATATAGAGTTGTCTAAAAACTGACTAAAATTCCTTCAAATATTTTAAAACCCTTTCAGTGAATTTTATTTCAACTGAAAAGATCTTTTCAATATCTAACAAAAAATGTTTCAAATACTAAACAACTGATCTATCCTTCGAATTAATGCCAAAATGTAATTTTTATTACCGCATCGTTTTTGCACCGAAAAATTCCGAAGCCTAGTATTTCTAACCAAAAACGAAGAAAGCAAACTAAAATAAAACAACATTGCAGACAAGCAAACCGATAACAGACATGCGCGAACGTAATACCCAAACGCATAAGTGGAGCATAGCTTTCAGTGCTTTTCTGCTATGTTTTCGGTGCGTTTCGTTAGACAGAGAGAGACGTTAGCAGTAATAAAATAATTACGTGTCATTATGTCAATGACTTTATAAATGAATTTTATCGATAAAGTTTAACGCAGTAAACGTTTTCGCTGTTAAGTGATGTAACAAAAGTTTGTGAAGTTTTCAAATACAGTCTACGATTGAAAATTAAACGCGAATAATCGGCGAACAAAATGATGTTTGAAATAATTCAGCCATTTTAGTGGTTTTTCTTTGTTTGTGTACGCGAAGAGTGAGTGTGTGTGTACTGTTTGTTGTGTTTCTGTTTCTGTTTTATTGTGTTATATTGTTATTATGATTACGATTGTATGCTAATCGTCGTATTACAGTATACGGCGCTGTAATTCACGGCTGTTTTTGTGATACGATATTAAAAATAAGAAAAATTTGTGACCCAAAAAAAAGTAACAGAAGATATCATTACAATGAGTATTAGTGGCAATAACATCAACAATAACAGCAACAACAGTGCCAGTAAGACGCGACTGATTCGTCTTCGTAGACACGGATCAACTCATTTAGGCTTTTCAATCAGAGGAGGCAAGCAATGGACAAGTGATTGATTTTTATGAACGAAAGTATGGCTTAATCTTAATTTTGCTCTCGGAATGCGTCCATAGGTTGGGAACACGGAACTGGTATATACGTGTCCGAAGTGCACACCGGATCGGAGGCCGACAAACAGGGGCTTAAAGTTAGTGCAAACCGAAATTTAAATCACTTATAATTATAAGCAATAAATACGCGTAATATAGTATTAATAAAAATCGCATTTGTTTGTCACTCATAATCAGGCCGGCGATCAAATATTGCGCATAAACGGCATTCATCTAATGAACTCGATTCACGCGGACGTTATAGCGCTAATCAAGGCGTCAACGAGGCTAGTCTTGAAGGTTAAGTCGGTTGGAATGATTCCGATTAAGGACCGCTGCGACGACATTCTCTCGTGGAAACTGATGGGAAACTCAACGCCGCTCATGTCATCGCCGTCTCCTGTGTGCACGTCGTCTGACAGTCATAGCGACAGTGATATCGACTTTCTAGAGACGAAAGTATTCATCGATCTTATGGGTAAACCGTTGGGCTGTTCAGTGGCGAAGGGACCGATCAATAACACCGGGATTTACGTTCAAAACGTGAAATACGGCGAAATCGCGGATCAGTGCGGCCTACAAGTGGGCGATCAAATCATTGAAGTGAACGGCGTTAATGTGTCTCAAATGGAGTTTAGTGACGCGATTTCGAAGCTCAAATCGCTGCCATCGATGACACTGACGGTCAGGAAAGGCGTCGGAAAGCATTTGTTTTGTGCGAACGCGTTCGACGATATTCATTCCTATAAAAACGATTCCGGATTTGTTGAAAAGTAAGTTATATAATCGAAACAGAAAAAAAACGTGATTTTTATATTAGAATGAGAGAGATATTGCATGCAAGCGTTCCCGCAGTAGAATAGTTGCGATGAATGAGATGAGCGGAGAAAAAAATGTTTCATTTTGTTAAAATCATTCATGAATAGCAGTAATCATAAGAAAAAAGTTGAAGCGGTTATACATCATCATCACAACAACAGTCACGCACGGATATTATCGAGCAGTTCGAACTGTTCGGAGACCAGCTCTGACTATGGCGGCAGCAGTGTTGGTGGCGGTTCGGGCAGCGTTGGTGGCGGAAAAAATTTCAAGCACTTAGCCGTCGAAAATGATTACTCGATATCGGAACTGGAGACGAGTAATGCGGGTATTATTCACAATAACCTGTCGAAAGCCAATCAATTGAACGGCGATAATCTGTTGGATATCGTGAAGAAAGAGGAACAAAGGCTCGCTGAAGAGCGGAGAAAATTGGAAGACGATCAGAAAAAATTGAAGCTCGAAATGGAGAAACTTGAACTCGAAAAGTATGCAAGTTTTAGAAATAATTGGAAGAATCAGTTGGGAAAAAAACTGTGAATTCCTTTTGAGAAAAATATTTCGTGATTTTATTTTGTTGTTGTTTTTTTTTCTCATTTACGCCGTTGTCATCCAGAAAAGAATTGGAAAGACGCAAACAATTAGACGAATGCCAGTCAATCTCTGGTTGCAGTATTAGCTCGACATCGCTCAGCTCTTCCGGTTCTCAATCGATCAGTTTTCTCGAGGAAATTAAAATGTTTAGCAGCGATAAGAACCGGCGCGCACTCAAACCTGTCAAAAGTAATATTAGCAGCGATCATAGTGACGATAATAACAACGGTGGCGTCAATGGCAGTGTGACCAGTGATCCGAGAGATGAGAAGACGAAGCGCGCTGTTGTCACCGGTAGATACGATATTAGCGAAAAGAATAAACAACATGGCAAGTATTTTGCTTGTTTATGATAATAGTTGTAGTTATAGTGTATTTTGATTGCTATAATATGTTTTGTTGGGTTTTTTTATACGTTCAGAGTTGTTGATGGAGGAGTTTCGTCGCGCACACAAACGCATGTTCGGCCAAAACAATGACAATAGTAGTGATGGGATTAATAATAATAATAACAGCTCGTCTAATAATAGTGAGACCGCTAGTTGTGACAGCAATAGTGTGAATCAGAGTCAGATTCAAACTATTAATCAGATCAATCAAATAAACAACAATAACAACAACAACAATGTTATACTTAACACAAACGATAAGATAAAAGAATCGAAATCTATACTTCAAATAAGTGCGGCGTCAAAGACGTGCTCAATACTACCGCCGCCACCACCGCCTGTCACAGCGATATTCAAACCGATAACAACAACGCCAACAATATTAAAAACAACACAATCCATACCACCGCCAGTACTCGCGAAAACAACAACAACCGCAACGATAACCGCTAACGCGGTAACAACAAAGTCGGCGACAGTGAAACATCAGCCAGTTATTACTGTGAAAGAGTTACGGAAAATTCCCCCAGAAGTACCGGTGAAGTCGAAGTCTCATCAAACAACTAATGGCCCGATCGTGACGATCGGTACGTACGCTAACAACACGTTCAATAAGAATAATAGGTTTGCGCCGCAGTATCATCGCAGCATTATTCACGTGTTAAGTGATGAGTCGACCAATAAAAACTAATCGGGGATTTGATTGTCCGATTGCCTTAAAATATTGTGATTTTCGCAGCTAAAAAATTAATGCTAACAAAGTTGCTATTAATTATTAAGTTAATTATATATATATTTTTATGTTTATCCAAGTATTTTTTGCGTAATCTATTTTTTCATAAGCGATCATTGTTTCGATATTATTATTATTATTATATTAAGAATCACATTCCACACATCACACCACTTTTTTTTGCTAATAAAAGATGTTTTTAAATTGAGAAACTTTTTATATATACAGAAATTAATTGATAGGCAAGAAAAAAATTCGTGCGCGTTTTTTCCCCAAACAATTTCCTTACTAACGATAATAAAACTCGTTTCATTCAGAAACGCTTTATTTTTCTATAAATGTATACAAAGCGTAAAGGAAAAGTGAATTTTTCCTATTAAAAAAAGTCGTCTTCAATTGTTTTGCCAACTAATATCTTGTTCACTTGCCAACAACAATTGGTTTTTTATTTTTCGTTTGTTTCGTAAGCAAAAAATAATTATCTATGACTCATTTTCGCTATTAATTGTATAGAGTATTGCGAAACTCCGGGTATTTATGCTATTATTGCTGCGGTCGTCTGGGATACGCATTTAATTTATTTTTGGTTTTCGGTATTTGCGGCGTTATCTCGATTGTTTGGCAAATATTTATTGGTATAATTTTTTGTTGGAAATAAATCCTTCGAATCCTATTTAATTAAGTTTGAGATATTTTTTCCCCAAAACACACACACAAACTATTTAATAACTGAAAGTGGAATCATCGATGTGCTGCACACACACACAGCCAGACATTTGTTTTGACTCTCACGGTAGTGACTGAAATAAACTCATTCGAGCTCACTCTCACGCTCGATTTAAAATTAGAAAAAGAGCTGTGGCACTACTCGAGCGTTTCGAGACAAGTGAATGAGCGTAAAGAATACGGTACAATAACGAAACTAAATTAAATTAATTTTTAGCTTTCGAATCTGTTGCCTAAAAAATTTATTAGATGTTTTTTTGTTGTCGATATTTTTAAAAATTGTTATAATAACCGAAAGTGTTATGAGGTTAATCATTAAAAACATTTTTTAAATAATTCAAAACTTGCTCGCAAACCATTTACGATATACCTATAATTAAATTGAAAACGAAATTTAACGCCACAACTCATATTTATGTTAAATTATTATTTTTAACGTGACAGTTGGGGTATTTTTGACGCGCAACGGACAAAACTGATGATAATATTGATGATAATTCTAAGCTAACTGTTGTCATATTTTCGTCGAAAGTAACCCGACATGCATTGATACGGAATAATTCTCTAATGATCTCCACTTACGCGCAGCCAAACGTATCCACTGTTTGTATCATTTTAGCCGATTTAATGCATACATGTAATTCAACCGAAGATATTTATAAATTTTTTTGGGCATAGAAAAAACATATAAAGCAACGTCAAAAAAGCGTTTTTACATCCTATTTGCATTATTATTTACATTTTAAAGGTTCCGGGTATGTGTGTGTGTGTGTGTGTGTATGTGTATGGAGTCATAGAACCGCTTATATTAAATGCGTAAACCGCGACAGTATGCAAAAATTAACACTTCGTAAGTAACAGACCGATTAGCACTGGTAAATGCGTATAAAGTTTCGAAACATTGTATTTTAATTACACAATGACTTGGTATGTGAATGTCTATAGTGTTCTTCGATGCAATTTTAGCGAATATAATGCAAATAATAAGGATTTATGACTTGTAAAGTTGTCCGTCTAATTGTTAAGTTCATTTTACAATGACTTTTCTTAGTGATTTAACAAAATTAAAAAAAATATCCTCAAATTTTACGCATTAAACCCGATTAGCGCTCGAATCATATAATAAAATTTGCTCGAATTTTATGTAAGAATAATTGGAGCTAAAACTCTAATAAACAAAGCAGTATTTATACAAATCGACTATTTATTAGATAATGATTAAGCGTTAATGAAATGATTTAATTTACATTGCAATTGATTTCACGATTCGGACTTATATTCTATTTAAAACATTGTTAAATTTACAAAAACGAAAATAATATTGTTTGTAAGAAAAGAAAATTAATATTAATGGCTCACACATCGCAAACAAACAGTATTTGTTCAATTCTTAAAATATTTAGAAGTTTTTTCGCTTAACTGTTGATCGCAACTCTCGCCGTCAATCGGTTCGACGTGATTATCACTCGACAACACACGTTCACATTCACCCAAAATATGCTGTCGCTGTGTCACTGTCAACCAATTAGTGGAGTCTAACACACGCTTAACCATATCAACGCTGAGCCGATACTTGTAAATATGCGGAACAATACGCTTCTTATATCGCTCTTTCATTGACTGCCACGATCTACCGGTAACCCCAAGTTTCTCCATGCTTTTCCACAGATCTTCACCGTTAACATTGTCCATCGCATTGCAATCGATTATATGCGTTATTATCTTGAAGTCCTCTCGTTCTGTGTAAGCGCTTTGGATATTTAATCTGTTGATGCCTTTCGGAGACTTATTTCGGATCCGATTCACAGTCACGTAATTCTGTTTTAATCGCGACTTGTCGTCCACATCGATGTTCACGTATAGATCGATATTACGCATAATATAAGCTCTGAAGCGCTGCTTTAAGCTCTCCCACGATCGCGATCTGCCACTAATTTTTTTGTTTTCGGCGATTTTCCAAAACTGATTTCCTTTCAGTTTTGGGATGTCGTTGTCGTTCAAACTTTTTAACACGTATTTGATTATCTGCTCGTCTTCGCGCAAACTGTACGCTCGCTGTTGTTGTTGTTGTTTACCGTTAGGCGAACACATCGTCACAACAAATCACTGTTTCTCGGCTCGAATTCACTAACGTTTTCGTAATAATTACTGTAATCAACGCGTAATATTTCGTTTAAAATAGTTGCAACAAATATAAATAAATGTTAGTATTAGGGATGTTAAACGGATTTACAGTTTTACCCCTATTTCTATGCAACGGTAACGTCTGAATCGTTTTATATTTACAGTTAGGCGTCAATTCTACAGTAAAGCTGCTAAAGGTTTGGTTTGTAAGGCTAACCATTGATTCATGGATTTGGTTTGATTTGGTTGTAATTTTTTGAAAGTGGTTTGGTTTAGTTTGGTTCAACTATTTTGGGTGTAAATCATAAAACGATTTTTCAAACCGATAACTAGTTTTTTAAATATTTTTTATAATTATTACGTTTAACATAACCAAAAACTATTATAATTTTTCATATAAACTCAATTATTTTAAAAAATATGTTTTAATATGTTTATTATAATAATAATAAAAGCATTAATTTATGAATAAGATGTTTTTACTTACAGGACAGTAATGGTTTGATCAGTTTTTGTATTTAAGTGAAGACACTTTTTATCTTCAGTTCAAACGAAAAACTGAAAACTGCTTATAGTCAACGGTTATGTGCAATATTATTAATTAATTTATTTAAAGTTACCGTTTCTCATCGCCCAAAAAATTGTAATACAGTGCCCAAAGTAATTCACTGTCTGCGGCAGAGGATCTCAAACTTAGAGTTGCGACCCAAAACATGGTCTCAATGTAAAAGTTTTGAGTCGTATAGTTCATAGGAATTAACATTAGAGTATGGTCGACATTCAAAATATTCCTTAATTGAGTAAATATTATAAATTTTTTTTACTGAGTTCACATTATCCATGGAAGTTATTATACATTATCAAAAGAATGAATTATAATTATATATTATTTGCTTTTTTATTAAACTGTATTTTCATAGATTATTAATAATATATATTCTTAAAAGCTAGATATGCTTTTATTAAAATTTATAAGATTCATTGTAAAAATTTGGTCCGCGTAAACATTTTGTCTAGCAATTAGGGTCGCATCACAGAAAAGTCCACTGAGGACCACTGGTCTATGGAAAATAATATTACTAATTGTAAGAGCGAAAACATAATGTTTTTCATACAGTAAAAGCACACTATGTAACTAAAATTTTTACGTAAGTTATGCTCAATTAAATTTTTATGACCAAATAAAACATCTGAAAGCACGTAACGCGTGATATTAGAAATTCGTATTGAGGATGAAAAGTTTGAGAACTTTTCGAAAGTCTCTTTACTTGATTACAAAAACTGATCAATAGTTTACGGTTGGAAACAAACGCTATGATTATTGAATTTTTAAAAAAATTTTTTATAAAAAGATAAAAATTTTAATAATTAAGCGTTTTAAACAATCCATCATTTTTTAAAGTGGATCATTAGTTGCGTTTATTGTTGCCATTTGTTTTATTTTTTATTGTTAGGTTAATAATCAGTTACATGTTAAACCATTATACAAGTCATTAAAGAAAATTTATTCATATTTTGAGTGATTTTCATGATTCAAAGCATTCACGATATAAACGGCTGACTGTTGAACTGAAACATATCAATAATTATTTACCTGTTATATTAAAACAGATGAAAAGACAAATAAAAAATTGTCAAAAATTTTGCTAACGTTTCTCAATTTTCGAAACAAATTAATTACAGTGTGAATAATTAATAAATTTGGTTAATAACAAGTACATTCAGACATATGACATGATTAGTTGTTTGATATTATAAGTATTTTAATTGCACTAAAGATTAAAAAAATAAAAACATATACGATTAACGTTCCTTTAACGGCGCTTTTTTTCAATTCCATTAATACTGATCGAAGATATTTTAAACTCCGTTTGAATTAGAAAGGAATTTTATTATGAGTGGCAGAACATTGAAATTACAAACATAATAAAGATTAAACAAAGTTTCAATTATTTGTTCCTATAAAGAATGTTTTAATTTGTAAATTAATTGTTAAAACACTTTGATATTTTTTAATTTTATTTTTGAAAATCTGACAAAAGTGGCTAACGTTCACTAAACGATACTAATTTCAGTCATTTTTATGCATGTCTATTATAGATGGAGCGGATTATATGCGGAAATTTAAAATATAAAGTTTAAATATGATTATAATTTTCAACATTTTAGGCAAAAAAAACATGAAACGTATTTTCTTAGACAGTCTTATTATTTCGCTCTATTTTCGCAAAAATGTGGAGTTTATCGATATTATATATGATTTATATGTATATATATATATTTGATGTAACGATGCATTAAATTTATATTACGACTTTGGCACATATTTCTAAACATAATTACCTTACAGGTAATAACTTAAATGACAATATTTGACATATTTTAGGACTGTATTTGTAGAGCTCTAACACATATAAAAGTTAACTAAATATATTGCTGTTTTAATAAAGTAACTTAATTTCCCCCTAAAAATACCTTAATATTAAATTCCAAGAGCTAAACATTTAAATAAATATAAACAATTACTGCATAACAAAAAACTTCAAACTTCATTTCAATATAAGATATTTAGTGATTCAGTTTAAAAAATATTTGTGCACACATCTTATAAACTTATTGGATCTGATGATAGAATGCTATCACGAAATATTATCCACTATTCAAATGGAATTTCGATATACTGTCCAGTAATCAAAATTAAAACATAATTAATATTTAACATAAATTTTAACTTAACTGTTCTATAAAAGCTATCTTTATTCACTACTTCTTAAATTATTCCTACAAACTATTAGATATTATTTGTTGTATTATAAAGTTTTAGTTATATTTATAAAATAAAAATTTCAGTTATAATACGTCACACTCTAGTCATAAAAGTTGATAAGTTTGTTGATGACATTCAGCGGTAAATTATAAACTAGTGATTGAAAATTTATTGAAAAAGATTTCTTGATAATTGAGGATTTTTTTTACTATTACTAACGATTATAAACAATTTTATCCTCTTTTTTCTAACGATTTTATTAATTTTATAATCTAATAACCTTATTAATGATAATATTAGATTAGATTTAACTTAACAATATTTATTCTGTTTATTTTCTTATGAGAAAAGACTTCCTGTATTTATGTTTGATTTAATAAACAGTGAATTTTTATAGCATTTATCTCGATATTATTTTTAAAGATTATCAAATATGTGTTAAATATACTTCAAATGGTTTTTCTCATTTGACAAAATCAAGGGTAAATTTAATCACTTTCTGTATGTTTTTTGAAAATCATAAAAATCTATTTAACCGGTCAAAGTTAAAGTTAATAAAGTCATTAACCGGTTTAAAAATTTTGTCTGAGTTAAGTCTATAAGTTAATGATTTTCTTTGATTTTTAATCGACGTTCTTTGATGTATCGATGCGCACAATATCTGTTTAGACCATATTTCTAAGTTAAAAACTATGTTGTAATGATAATACTAGATTACATATAACTTAACTTTCCCACACTTTATATAGTAATAATTAAAGATGCTAATGGTTTGGGTTGTAATGGTTAAACCATGGTTTTAACCATTGGTTCGTGGTTTGGTTCGGATTTTAAAGCCACATAAAGTTAATTAATTATTACTTGTAAATGCTTTTTTGATAAAAACTTTCTAAAATTAATTTATTATAAAATTATATTGGATTATATTTTTGATAATAGTTTAATGGTTAAACCAATAGTTTGGTTTGGTTCGGATTGTTTTTTTAATAGATATTCCGATTTGGTTTGGTGTAATTTAAGAAAAGTCTAACCATTAGCATCTTTAGTAATAATCATCATTCAGTTGTTTTGTTTATGGTATTAATGTACTATTAAATAAACAGTGTATTTTTATATCATTTAATTTTTAAATATTATCCATCTTAAGTTAAATAAATATACAATTTTACGATTTTTCTCATTTGGCTAAATCAAGGATAAATATAATCATCGGCTTAGCATTCACTGTGTATCACTTCTATGAAGAAACAAACTCTAATCTTTAAGCAATCGAATATTAAGCTTAAAGCTTCCGGCGGTTCGGTTAAACCGTGGTTTAAACCGTCGGGTTTTTGGCGGTGCGGCTACGGTTCGTATGTATAAGATTTTTGAGGTTTTTGGCGGTTAAAATTGTTAAGAAAAAAACCACGGTTAAACCGCAAAACTGCTATTAAAATATTTATGCTATATTTCACAACTAAGTGTGTATATAATTAACTAAAAATGATAAAAATTATTGAAAATCATAGTATTTATTAATAATATTTTATATTCCACTTAATCAACAACTAATAAATTAAATAGTTTTTAAAGAGCCAATGTTACATAAACTATGAACTTTGAAATTCTTATTAAAATTTGACAAATTAACCAAATTATGGGATTTTAAATTAATTAAACACAAATAAAGACGTTTTGACATTAGAAAGTGGGTTAAACAAAAATTTTTAGTGATTTCTAAGATTCTTAAGTGTTTAAACCGCGGTTTATTGCGGTTTGATTCTAAAAATTGTGGCGGTTTGCTGTTTATAAAACTGATATAGCGGTTCGGTACGGTTTGAAAAAAATGGAACCGTTGGAAGCTTTAATTAAGTTCCAGTAACATCGGTTTAAAAGAGATAGATTAAACAATAAAAATTTATTTCAAGTTTAGTTTAATTAGCAATATGTTCGGTGAAGATTTACTTCATTGGTTCATTGGTTTAATAATTGTGGTCATTACGATCGCCACATACTTGTATGCAAAAATTAATGCTTAATTAAACAGATAAGATTTAGAAAAAAAAATTTAAAAAAAATTAACACTTATTCATATAGTTTATCCTTTTAGTGGTTATTTAGTGAACAATAAAAAAATGCTAAATTTATGCGGTTAACATCTACTTCAACGCTTTCTTTACGAGTTAATTATAACGTTTCCGCTTTTATAAATCGGTTCGATTTGTTTTCGCATTTTGTAACGTTTATTCGTAACCATTTTTCTTCACTTTTACTACGTTTAATAAAATTCGCTTATAAATTATCGCATTCGTGTCTTAAGGTATTCAAACCGTAATTTGAATTACTGGACTAAAAGAGGCATAATCGGACCAAAACCTATTCCTATATTTGGAAATTTATACACACTTTTATTCAAAACTCAATTCGATGTGGAATTGGAATGGTATCGGGAATATGGAAAAATTTATGGGTATGTTATAATCGTAAATCGAAAAATTAGGGTAATATTTTGAATACTTTAAAATTGTTATTATATGATATGATAAATTATAGAATAATGGAAATGATAATAAAAAATTAAAGGATTGCTAATTATATTAGTTTATGCCATTTTAAGATTAAAACAATCAGCCAAACAAAAAAATTACCGTATTTTCCCGACTATAAAGCATTAAATTGATAACCAATATTTACTATAATTATAGATCATTTCATGGCAATGCGCCAGAGCTTACTGTGGCTGAACCTGAATTAGTCAAACAAGTTTTGGTTAAAGATTTCAATTCATTCAGAAATCGTAGAGATGTGCCAAACTCTCGATCAAAATTAGGAAAACATTTGGTAAACGCTCGCGATTATGATTGGAAGTCATTGCGAGCCATCACTACGCCTGCGTTTTCTAGTGGAAAGTTGAAGAAAATGTATTCATTAATCAATGAATGTTGTGATGATTTTATGGATAGTTTAGATGAGTACGCGAAAGATGGTAAAGAAATAGAGTTGAAG
>JAQGAW010002923.1:0-13780 GCA_034698025.1 Phthiracarus crinitus | reverse complement strand
TGTTGCAATACACGGAACAATTCACGTATACGTTTATCGAAATATCGCGAACAGGTAACTGGATCTGCGCTAATCAATTCACAGCGTTCAATATAACTCAGTTTTTCTGCTTTGTTTTCAGAAATATTTTCATTTTGAACAGTTTTCTTAAGTATAACTAGCAGTTCCATCCAACGTGTTTCGGCTGCTGAAAATGTGACAAACATCATTGGTACTCCTAACTGTCGAATCATGGCTAAAACTTCTTTTTTTCGCGTTTCCCAATAAACCTGAGATGATCTGTCTACACGTAAAAAATTGTATCCGTCGTCGATCTTACATAATTTCTTAACAAATTGATTGTTCAAGATTTGTCCAGCTGTTACGTTGCCTGTTTTACTTTTCAATCTTAAGTGTAAAGAAATCTGTTGAGTAATCATTTCGTATTGACGTTTCTTAAACATAAAGAATATTTTCGTTATTATACAACATCGCCTGTCTTTATGTCGTAACTCCCAATGGATATCGTCCTTCTCCTGGTGCGAAAGCGAATGCGTTATTATCCTGCCATAGGGTATAGTTCGATGTGATATTAATTGGTTCTCTCACCTCATTCCATTCATTGTCCTCTATTTCCATTGCGTTTATTTCTTCAGTGTTAACAAATTCTTTATCTTCTTCGTGAACGATAAAGTGTTAGATGTCAATGCTATGTTCATTCATCCACGTATCGGATATTATGACGTTTTATTCTTTATATAACGGGCGTTTCAACCAAATATTTCGCAGCATTATATATGACTAATGGACGTACCGTTTCGAACATAAAATGGGATTTATGTTGCATCATGCGCTTCAACTTTATTTGTACTGTATATGTGTCGCCAAATGTACGCGGAAGAACACTCACCGATGTATCTACAGATATTGGGACATTAACCACGTTTCCCTTTAAACCATACTGTTTATCACGTCCAAGTGATCGAATTTGCATGAATAAAATACGAGGACATATCATTCTTTCTTCAAGCGATTTTAAACTTTTGAGTTCTTGGGGAATTTCTTCGAAAATATTTCCATTATAAATGCTCATAATTGGTATATTATTTGATATAATTTCACGATAACAGGTAAAACAAAATGTGAAATTTTCATATATGTTTGAACAAACATTTTTGATTATTGAAATCCCTTTTTTCGTAATTAATTCGTTTGTTGTCTTCGTTATCGATGACACAAACCATAATCCATTACACGAATCACATACTATTGTTGGTCCCTTTTTGATTACGTGTCTGTAGCTGTTCTCCAAATCTATTGATATCATCGATAATCGTTTCATTTTATGGGCCGTTGTATCCCTTTCCTGTTCTTGTTTGCGCCACTCATCGTCCGTTCGTTTACTTTTATGCGCATTGTTTTTCTTTCCTGTTCTTGTTTGCGCCACTAATCGTCCGTTCGTTTACTTTTATGCGCCGTTGTATTCCTTTCCTGTTCTTGTTTGCGCCACTCATCGTCCGTTCGTTTACTTTTATGCGCCGTTGTATTTCTTTCCTGTTCTTGTTTGCGCCACTCATCGTCCGTCCGTTTACTTTTATGGGCCGTTGTATCCCATTCTTTTTCCTGTTTGCGCAATTCGTCATCCTTTCTCTTTCTTTCCATCCATAAACGTTTCCTTTCTCTTCGTTTCTCGTCATTTGAATTCATAATAATTAATAATATTAAGTCTATAATAATTAAATAAAAATATAAATGTTTAGAATAAGCAAAATAATTTGATGTTCACTCTCTGAAAGCTGAATCACTACTGAGACAATTTTCAGAGAGCACTCTCTCAGGTACTAATGCAACAATACTTAAAAAAAATATGCGCATAAATATATGCGCAGAACACAATATGCTAATGACTTATCTTACAATTTTTGATGTTCACTCCACGAAAGCTGAATCACTAATGAGAGATATTTGAGTGTTCGCTTCCTTAAGTACTATCGCAACAATACATTTTTAAATAAAAATAAAAAATTTTAAAATATTATTTTCAAATCGCAACAATATAAACACTATCTTTATCAAATATAAATGAAATTGTTTTTTTTTTAACAATTTAATACATTGTTGTACATCATTGTTTAAACAAATGAGAAAATTTTTTTGTGCGCTTCATTAAACATTATCGCAACAATACAATTTAAATTGAAAATAAAAAAATTTTAAAAAATTTATTATTTATTGCAACAATATAAATACATTGTTTGACATGATTAAAATGAATTTGATTTTAAATAAAAATTTTTATTTCAATGTTGTAAATAATTGTTTAAATAAACAGTTATCGAACACTCAACACTTCCGGTTATCAACAATAATAAATAGTCACGTGATTAATATATTCCATTTTGTGCACATATTAAGGCTTATAAGTAATTTTCTTATCACTATTACATTATAGTGATTGGGATATTGGTCGCCAAAAAACCGCTCGTATCGATTTGCCCAATTTTTCCCACACACAACCATACAATAGTGGACTTCAACAAACCATAAGTATCAAACATGTCCCATATACCGGTGACCACAAAGTCGGTCACAGAAAAAAACAGTTCGTATCGATTTGCCCAGTTTTTCTCATACCCAACCATACAATAGTGGACTTCAACATATCATAAGTATCAAACATGTCCCATATAACGGTGACAACAAAATCGGTAACAGAAAAAAACCGCTTGTATCGATTTGGCCAATTTTTCCCACACTCATACATACAATAGTTGACTACAACATACCATAAGTATCAAACATGTCCCATACACCGGTGACCAAAAGATCCGTAACAGAAAAAAACCGCTCGTATCGATTTGCCCAATTTTTCCAAAACACATATATATAATAATGGACTTCAACATACCATAAGTATCAAACATGTCCCATACTCCGGTGACCACAAGAACGTGCAGAGAAAAAAACCGCTCGTATCGATTTGCCCAATTTTTCACACACACAACCATACAATAGTGGACTACAACATACCATAAATATAAAATATGTTCCATATACCGATAACCACTAAATCGGTCACGAAAATAAACAGGAAAAAAGTCCCATATGCTTTAATATATTTTTAAATTTTGATTATAATAATTTTTTACAACAATGATATTTTACAATACTTTTTGCAACAATGAATTTTTAAAAGATTTTATTTAATTTTATAAAAGCTTTAACAAATTTACCAACAATGAATTTTTATTATTATAATTTTTTTTCAACAATTATATTTTAAAAATAGGAGTCTTTTTTGTCGATAGGAGTCTTTTTTTTTTAAAAAAATCCCTTTATTAATATAGAGAAAAAATCCCTTAATAAATATAGAGACCGGTCCACATACAGTTAGACGGACGGACATCCCAAATCCAATAGCTCCTTTAGTTAAAGTGAGCTAAAAAAATAATTATATTTAAAAATAAAAATGATAAAATTAGATCATTAATTAATACCTTTTGGTTTTCTCCCTCACCAATTAATACAATTTTTTGTTTTCTGCATTAGTTATTAAAATAATTTATTAAATATTTACAATAATAAATATTACTCATTAGTATAATATTAATGGTTAATTTCAATTTGATCGATAATTTTTCCTTTTAAAATATTAATTAAATACAAAATATTTATTTGTAAATATATTAAATATAAATTTGTTTTGATTAATTACTATTAACGAACTAATGGATTTAATTATTTTCTATCATAAAAACAATTGCCATATATTCTTTTCTATTTTCATAGAATATTTTTAATACACGTTTCCGAAGTAACTTAACAAAGATTTCAATGTTTATTCCTATTAAACGATATAAAGAAAAAGTAATAAATGCATAACAATCAAAATTTTATATAATAGATACAATAATACAAATGTAAAAAAATATTATATTCATATAAATTTGTAATTTATTAAATTATCTCAGAATATAAACAATTTGAGATTATTCTCTTTCGGTACAAAATCAAAAATATTAGGGAATTTCAATTTCAATTTAAATTTATAAATTTTTATTTAAATTGTATTTTTAATTTATATTAAAATTTTATTTCTATTTTGATTTTATTTTAATTTTGATTAATCAAATCAAAATACGAAATTAATTTTGATTTATAATTTTGATTTTCAAAAATCATAACAACAATATCACTTTCTTAAATAAAATAGAATCTATTTTTAGCTTACATTTTATTAAAAATTGTGTTCTTATTGATTTGACACAGTAAGTCTGTTCTTCAGTCTGTCCGTATCTTATATGAAAATTGACAACAAAAACAAATTTTTAATTTTCTGCTTTAAGATAATTATTATTAATTTTTAAATTATAAATAATTATAATATTATACATATTAACGGATATCGGAAGTAATTTAAAAAATTCGAGTACTAAAACGATTTCTCGATGTATATGGTATTAAGCAAAGCTTCAAATCGACATATCATCCACAAACAAATGGATGTAATAAAAAAGCAAACGATACATTCGTCAAAGGCATTCATATGGCTATTTTGGATAAACCAAACTTGAAATGGTCTACAGATTTAAGCGATGTTGTACTGAACTACAACAATACAGTTCATACAGTTACTGTATTTAAGCCAATTCAGCGAATATTTGGTAACGATTTAACTGAAAATACTTATATCGATTTAATCCGTAGTATAGCTATTGCTAAGGGCAATAAATTCAAATAGACTTGTAAGCAGACTCTTAATAAGCTAACCCCTGAATATGACGGACCATTTAAAGTTTTCAAATTATGAATAACAATGTGAATTTTGAGATCAAAAGTTTAGATACTGGTAAAACATAAATTATTCACATCTCACAAATCGAACAATATTTCACCCGAAACTAAATTTAAAGACCGGAATAGTGATGTGACATACTTAATGTCACATGAGACAACTATTTCAAAATCTTAACATAACGTATTATTAATACGTTATGTACTAAAATATAATTGAAAACTCGAGTTTTAATGTAAAGCGTTTAAATTAAAATATATTTTCAACTCATTTATTATAATAATAAGAAATGTTTTCTGTTAGCCATTTTGGCATCATTTTCATCAATATGTAACTATAATTGGAATCAATTAAAACTATGTTTATTATTATATTATTAAGCAATTATTTGTATTACGAATTAAATCGATTTGATGTTTAATCGAATAAAACAAACATTTGGTTATAATTAATTGCGAATAATATTACACAACAATTGTATATTACTTTTGATTTTAATTTTCAATTTAATTTTTGAATTGCTGTTGTTGCTATAATGTTTTAACCTGGTAAAAGAATAAAATAAAAATCTTGTTTATTGATCACTAAATATAATTTAAAATTAATTTTGAATTAAACCAAAACCTCATTTATTTTTATATTATATATTTGATTTATTTAAAGTTTATGATAGCATAATTATGGATTACAACCCAAATTTTGTTATTTCTTAGTTTAGCCATATCTAATTTAAAAACCATTTATTAATAAAAGAACTCTTAATAAATAAAAAGAAATTATAAAATCCTTAATTAGAATAAAGAATCTTAAAAAAAAGAAACTTTAAAATCCCTTAATAAATATAGTAATACAAGTTTTAGTTTGTCTGCGACCAAAATTACTGATATATATTATTAAAACAGATTAAATTTTATATTTTTTAATTTAATTACAGTTTAATACACTAATATAGTTTCAATTAATTTAATGAAAAATATTTTATTCAAATATACTTTTAATAATTAGAGTGGAATACCTTTATTTTTTGAACAAAATTATAACTATATAGTATCATATTTGAAAGAATCATTTATTTTAAATAACGTATTTTTTAAATTTTTTTTACTTCAATTTAAAATTTATTGTTGTGTTAGTACTTATTAGAGTTCATAGTGATATTTCTCTTATTTGTTTAAACAATGATTTACAACAATGTATAAAATTTTTAATTAAAAAACAGATGCATTAATATTTGTTAAACATAGTGTTTATAAGGTTGGGTTTTGAATAAATTATTATAAAATTTTTGTTTTTTAGTTCAAAATGTATTGTTGCGATTGTACTTAAGGGAGTGCACACTGAAATTTCTCTCAATCGTGATTCTCTTTCGTGGAGTGAACATCATTTTCGTAAGGTAAGTCATTAGTAAATTGTGTTCTGCGCATATTTTTTTAGTATTGTTTCGATAGTACCTGAAAGAGTGCTTTCCGACAACTGTATTAGTAGTGATTCAGCTTACAGAGAGTGAAAATTAAAATAATTTGCTTATCCTTAACATTTTTCATTTTCTTATAGACTTAATTTAATTATTTTATCAATGAATTCAAATGGGTTATTTATGGTAATTCAATGAAAAGATGACATGTTTCGCAAAAAGGAACGCGAAAATGATATATCGGCTCATAAATGTAAACGAACGGACGAAGAATTTTGAAAACAAGAACTGGAGTGAAATATAACGGCGAATAAAAGAAAACGAACGGACGTTACGTTGATTTAAAGTTTATGATTGAATTTTTATGGATTACAACCCAAATTTTGTTATTTCTTAAATTACATTAAATATAAATACATTTCAAAAAATTTTATAAGATCTTGTATAAAATTAAAAGTATTACTACAGGGTATGCCTAAAATAAACGTGAACACTTTTAGTCAAATGTTTTTTATATAAAATATATATGAATAATTAAAAATAGTATTTCAAATAAAAGCTTATTATCAACTCTTTTAGAAAAATTTTTTAAATTTTCAAGACTTTATTACAACACCCAATTTTATAGTTTGTATATAATTTGTCATGTTAATTAAAAGTTTTGATCTAAATAAAGTTTTTTAATTATATACAAAATTAAATTAAATCAAACCAAATGAGACTTAAAAATTAATATCTATTACTCGTTTTAAAAGAATGTGAATACTGTGTACCAATTATTTATAATTCGATTTTTAAACTATGTTATAATAATTTTTCTAAATAAAATTACAGTTTGTTCATTTATTATATTTTTATATGAAACTAAATAATGCATATCAATTTTTTTTGAATTAAATATACTGTTTTATATAAAGCTAAATTTGCACTGAATGTATTTATAAATGAGAGATTTTATTAATATTATTATTCTTTTACTCATATTGTACTTTTAATTCTGGAATAATTAAGAAAATCAAGGATATGAATAAAAAATTATATTTATTAGATTTTATTTTATATTTTAAATTAATTCTAAAAGTTCAATAAATATTTTTTACTTATAATTTGCATAATAATTTTTGTATTTATTCTTGATAACAATTTTCATCATTTAACCTAAATTTTACATTTTATATTTTACTTGTTATAAAATGTAAAAATTATTTTAATAAGTTATAGAAATTTAATTTTCCAATTAATTCAACAGTTTTTGCTTTTTTGTAATAATCAAAAAAATAATTAAAGATAAATAAATAGTGTTTTCACAAATATTACTAAAATGCATTTATCCATTAAAATTTTTATTATGAAATATAATGTTTTGCATTATTTAATATTATTAATAATTTTAATCTTAGATACAATTTAATGAATTAATTATTTGAAATTAAATGATGAAAGAAAAAGTAAAACAACATTCTCCAAAATATATTCTGATGCCATAATTAATGTCACAAACACTTAATTTTGAATAAATTTTTATATTTATGTATTAGAATTCATTTATTATTTTGATATAAATTTTAATAAATTGTTAAAATATAACATTTAAAAATAATTCTAATCTATTATCAAAGAACCAAACTCGAAAATCAGCCCTCAATGAACCACTGCTAATGCCGATACCAAATTTAACTGACGATCAATCGTTCCAACCGTAATCCAAATGAAGACCGATGACTAATGAATTTCCGCTATCCAATGAATAACCAACTACAGTCTAGTGACGATCGATAAATGAAAACGAACAATAGTTTGCTGGCGAACGCATTCAGTTTTCGGATAAATATAATAGTCGGTGAACGTCTAATTACCAGATCAATAAAGTGACACGTTCTAGTGATTAAATAAATAGTTATTCACCTTTATTTTAGTGAAAATTCGACACGTTTATTTAGTGAAGGAATGTAAGTTTATTATTTGACGCATTGTCTGATCGATAACAAGCATTACACTGAAATGTTCTACATTACTTTTGCGTTTATATAAGCGTTCTACAATAACAGATTAAAAACTAAAGTTTATATTAAACAATAAATAGTATAAAAACAATGAATAAAGTGTTAGTTGTGAGTAATACGTCTGTAACGCGGGTTGGGTTCGGGAATGTTCGAGTAGGATCCGGGAATGTTCGGGTTGGGTTCTGGAATGTTCGGGTAGGATCCGGGAATGTTCGGGTTGGGTTCGGGAATGTTCGGGTAGGGACCGGGAATGTTCGGTTTGGGTTCTGGAATGTGCGGGTTGGGTCCGGGAATGTTCTGGTTGGGTTCTGGAATGTACGATAGGGTTAGGGAATGTTCGGGTAGGGTCCGGGAATGTTCGGTTTGGGTTCGGGAATGTTCGGTAAGGGTCTGAGAATATTCGGGTTGGGTTCGGGAATGTTTTGGTAGGGTCCGGAAATGTTTAGGTATTGCCCGGAAATGTTTGGGTTGGGTTCGGGATGTTTGGGTATATTCATTTCTTGCTAATAAAGGTAGACTTTAGTATAGATACCTTAATTTATTAGAATAAAATTAATTTACAGTTCATAACTTTCATTGGAAATTTTTTTTAAACTTTAAAAATTGTTTTTAGTTATTTTATTTGTAACCGAGGGTTGAGTAATGCCAGTTACTTGTTTTTTCCCCGCCAAAGGTGGGCTTTAATTCTAGTTTCGTATAAAAACCAATCAAACGCATTCTCATATTAGCATATATAATACTTTTAAGTGTTCGTTTAACAACTATTTATGTGATGTTGACTAGAAGAAAGCTTGCTAATACACAACTTAATTAAAATTTTCAAAACACACACTGAAGTACTTTTTACAACAATGATAAAGCTTTAAATTTTTTTCAATGACCCAATATATAGAAAAAGTACAAAATACTTAAAAATAAAATAAAATAAAGAATAGAAACTAGAATTTAAATGTCAAAAATTATTTTTATTTAATGAACTAAAATTTTGAATTATCTATTAAATCTTAAATTAAAATATACTGCAAATACATACATAGATCACTTTGAGTTATATTCTATTTTAATTCAATATTATAGTAAATATTTTCTGGAATTAGTATTTTTGGCATCTAAATTATTTATTATATTGTTGCAAAACTATATTTTATTTTTGTTTTTAAGCAGTTATTACTTTTGCAAAATAATGTTTTAATTAAAAAAATTTATAACTATAATATATTGTTGTAAATAGCACTTCAGTGAGTGTATTGAGAATTATGATTCAGTTGTATTTTAGTTTTCGTCGAGTCAACATCTTAACAAATTATAAAACAGAAGTATTATATAAGCGAATATAATTACGCGTGTGATTGGTTTTAACTCTATTTAGTTTTACTAATTTTATTTTAAACAATATTTGATCAATTTTTATCCTAATTTTATCATTATTTAATAGATTTTAAAGCTATTTTTGATTTATTTCAACCAAATTTTATTCCTTTTTTTAGTTTATTATTTGTCATATTTAGTCAATTATAAGCTATTTTGTGACAAATTTTTTACCAAATATGGCTCATTATTATCACATTTTATGGCATTTAACACTTTAAAAACTCTTAACTTCAATAAAATAGACTCCTTTCCTTTAATAAACATATAGAAAAAATCCCTTATTAAATTTTATAATATAGTACCTTTATAATAAAAGTTAGTAACCTAATTTTTGTTAGTGTATTATGTAGTGATGTGCAGATTATGAAAACAAAATCAAAATACCATAGATTAATACTTCATATATTACTAATATTAAACTCATGCTCTATTAAAATTCGAATTTATTTAAATTTATCAATATACAATTTAAATGTTATTAAAAATTTTAATTATAACAATAAATTTGCAATTTTAGTTAATTATTTAAAATTTATAATATTTCGTTTCTTAATGTAAGAATTTTTAAGACATATTTTATTAGACTATTTAAAATCACTATCAATTAATAAATATAAAGAAATTAAAAATACCATAATAAATATAAAATATGCAAATTCAGACAGTCAAATCCATATTTCTGATTTTTCAGTCAGATAAAAAACAGAATGGAAAAAACTTTGAAAAGTAAGAAGAAGATAAAGAATTAAAAAATTTTAACAAGTTATTATAATACATATGAAAATAACATTTAATATAATATTAAATTAGACCAAAAATTTTATTTATTAATTTTGAATAAATTCGAAATTCAATTATAAATCTTTTTTAAAGAATACTAGATTACTCATTACAAATATCATTATTAGCTTATAATACTTTAATTATACGTAATGTTATTTTCATATATTGTGAATCCCAACTTATAATTAATAATAAATATGTTAATTATAAGCTATTTTTTTCTAATCAATACCATGTGAGCATACAATTTGTTTACATCTAAAGGTTCCACAAAAGCTATGTAATATAAATCATAACATTTTTTTTGGTAATCTTATAACATAATCGAAAAATATGCAATTAGGAGTAAATTACAGTTTGATGGTTTTTGTTAAAAACAGAACTATTCCGATTTTACTTGCATCTTTGAAGATAATTCATTCTGAATTTGGGTTATAAAATACAGGTTGTGTTGATAAATATGTTTTTGCATTTTTAAATTGTTCATTACTTTCGTGATATCAATTTAAATTATTTTTCATTAATATTTATTAAAGCGTTTACAAAAGCTTAGGCTCATTTTGAATAATGATTAACTTTATCTAATATTTTTGAATGCTTTTTATATTTGTGGAAATACGAAATTCTTTATTTGCTTTTAAATTATCGAAAAGATCTTTAATTTGATTTTTGCTAATTATATGACCTAAATATAATACTAATTTTTCAGAAAAATTACATTAAAAGTTATTCTTCAAAATTTGCTTATTTTTCTTAAAGACGTTTTTAAAATTAAATTATAATCGTTAAAGTTATCAGTGATTTTTATTAAATTTTCATTTTCAAAACGTTTCTGATTATTCTTTGAAATATTGCAGGACTCTAAAACAAATTGCATAACTATCCTTTCATAGAGATCTATAACAGTTACAAATGAGTTTTAAATTTGTTTTTTATGAACATTTTCATAAATGTAAATTATCTAAAGTTGTGAAAAACTTCCAATCAAAAAGTTAATTCATATTATCATCAAGTCTTGTGGATGAGAAATTATCAGCAATAGTAAAAAGATTTAATTTTTTCAGTGCAATACATAACCAACTCTTTTTCTTCATCTTTTTTATTAGTTAAGTAAATCTGTTTGAGAATACAGATAATTATTTCGTGATTAAATAATATTTTTTTATTTCCTTAATTTTGGAATCTAAGTTTGGTAAAATTAATATGCTCTTAAATTAATTTGAATTTTATTTGATAATTCAGCTCTCGGTTAATGTGTAGTTCTTGTTTTTACTTGGATTCTAATTGGAGATAGTTAAATTAGGGTTTATATTATTTTAAACCTTACATAATTTTACTATTAATTCATTATGATTATAATTATAATCCTTATCATAAGAATGATAAATGTTTTAGCCATAAATAAATATATTTCGTTTTTAAGATTTTAATGTTTTGAGTTTGTTTAGATATGTTTTTAAGTATTTATTTAAATTTAATTTGAAATTACTTTTTATTATTACTTATAATATTATGTTTGATGAGTGGTATTCTTTTAAATAAAATTACACTTTAATTTGATTGCATTTATATTATTTTCTGTATAGTGATTTTATTTTATTTCTATAATATTTGATTTTATTGCATTATTAGTGTACTAAACAACTACTGTTAAAGCTATTTTCTAATTTCAATTTTAATGTTTCATCTTCTAAGAAATTCTCAACCGTTAAAAAAATAAATAACTTTTAGAAAATTTTCATCCAATTTTTAAAATACTTTCAGTTTTTTGATGATTTAAACACTTTTACCGTCAAAAATTAAGTTTTATTTTCGTTACAAAGCAAAGCGCAATTCTTTTCGTTGTTATAGTTTGTTATTTATTTATTTTAATTATATGTTTAATTGTATAATTATTTATTTTAATTATATAATTTGTTTATTTAAATATGATTTATTTTTTCCATTTATACATACTTTACATATATTTTTTAAAATTAAGTTTTTTTTAAATTCTTTAAAACTTTAACAATTAATAGATTTATGTTAGAATTATTGAGGACTGTAATTAATTATATTGCATCAATTTTAAAACATCGTTAAAATGTTTTTATATAAAATTCGTCATAAAATATCTAAACCATATTATTTCTTATGAACCACAATTTGCTATATATATTAAATTCATTGGAATTAAGGACAAAAATCTAAGATATTTTAAACTAATTTAATCTATGGCTATGTTAGATAATACAGTACCGGCTTTTAAAGCACGATTTTGATATTTAAACAATGCTTTATTTTGAGAATATTCTTTATTATGTGAATTAATTTCATAAACACTAGTCGTTACTAAAAAATATTCTATTCAAATCAGTTAAGCGATAGATGAGCTAAATTGATTTTAGTTTTCTACTGAAACGCCACCTATAGGGAAATCACCTTAGTTAATTTTTTGCTGTTGCGGTGGGCCAAGCTTATCAATTTGGACGTTACTAAAAAAGTTAAATTAAAATCCGATCAACGGTACTTGAGTTACATTGACATTAATTATTTACTGAAGCATCACCTAAACTATTACATAAAATCAATTTACTAATTTATCCATAAATAATTTAATAGTTGTCCGCACGAACTCCTTTCGAATTTTAGAACCGTTTATTAAGATTTAATGTTATTCGAAATGTTTGATATAACTAAATTTGTGGTTTACTCAAACATTGACCTCTAATTAAATAGATAATGATAACGCGATTACATTTGTATTGTAAGAACTTTATTGTCATATAAATGGATACGCTAAATATTTCAGTAATAATTTCGTTCGCTTGTTATTTTATCCTCAAATACCGTTTTGATTAATTGTAATTACTTTTCTAAATCAGATTACAACGGAAGCGCTATTGCCTATGTTCTACTTTTTGAACTTTTGCGCTCGAGTTATTCTATTAATTGCTCTTATTAGCTTTGTTTGCTCGAGTTATTCTAATATTTGATCTTATTTGCTTTGTTTTTATCGCAACGCTTATGTGCTTAATTTAGCTTGCTTCTAAGCTTTTCTATGGGATTTTGACTTACTATTGACAGTTTTTCTTTGTTTGACCACATGTTAATCAAGGTGGCGCTAATCAAATGCTATTTGTAAGGACAAATGTATTTTTTAAATTTCTTTAGCTTATTTTTATGATAGCGATGAAGATCTTTCGAAATGACAACCAGTTTAACCAAATTTTCTTCTTCTGTTTTCTCCTGTTGTATCTAAGTTTGAAAGTAATAGAATGTTATGACATTTTTGACATTTAATTTTACTTAAAAAAGTTTTTAAAATGAAAAAGTAAAAGAAAAGAAAATTAAAATGTAAAAGGAAATCAATATAAGTGTTTTTGGAGGATTATATCCAGCAGCTTTTAGATATGAATACTTTGCTAATTCACTTTTTTCAAGCAAACATTCAAG
>JAQGAW010002922.1:0-13786 GCA_034698025.1 Phthiracarus crinitus | reverse complement strand
CTCTTTGTCTAATTTGAGGCATGAATAATGAAATAAAATTTACACTGAAAATATTAATTCATTTCACATCGAGGAGAGAGAGAGAGAGAGAAAGAGAGAGAGAGAGAGAGAGAGAGAGAGAGAGAGAGAGAGAGAGAGAGAGAGAGAGAGAAGGAATTTTAGGTTTTCCAACGTAAATTAAAATAACAAACAACCGTAGAAAAAAATGCGATAAAAAAGTTTAGTGAATCGAATTTACTTGTAATTTAGATCCATATATTACTGATTATAAGAACAGTAATACATAAAAAACCTCATCTATCAGTTATGGGTTAAGCAAAAAAGTTTTTAAAATAAACATTTCCCATCATTCATCTCTCACTGATAAGTCATAAACGAATAAATAAAGTGATATTATTTTTTTAATGTGATATATATGTTAAGAGGAAGAAAACATTAAGTTTTGTTTCCCCACACACCTGTGTATTGATGTTATTTTTAATAAAATACAAGCGGAATAAAAATGCGATAAAAAAGCAACGCATGAATAAAAAATGAAATAATGAAATATAGCGAAAATAAAAAAACGCCTGTAATAGCAATCATAATCATAATAATAATTGGAGAGAAATGTGCGTTTGTTAGGCAATAAAAAAAAGAGTTGCGCTTAATTGGCTGTGAGAAAGTACCTGCAAGTCTTGTTGCATATAACTGATGGCTTTTTCCAAATTATTCAGTGCCCAATACGCGGAACTGAGAGCGGAAAACACTGAACCCCTCAGTTTGAGTGAACACGACCCGATCTTAAGCGACGACTCGAGCACAACAACCGCTGCCGCGTAGTGTCCCGCCGCGAGTAACTCCTGGCCGACCACTGAACAGATCACAAACGGTGATTTATCGAAGTTCATTACTTGCAATTGACAATAGGTTGGCTCGAGTGTGGCGCGTAGTGGCGACTTCATTGCGGTCGACACGAAACCAGATAATAGTTGCACTGATTTACTGTCCTGAGCGAGACCTGACGCGAACGCCGCTAACGCGTCGCTGTGTCGGCCCAAACACTAAATTGTTTTTTAAAACAGGCATTAGATTTTCGGTTTAGATTTATGGCCCAACGAAATGGTGAGCGCAAAGAAATTAATAATAATCACAATAAAGTAAGGAAATAAATAAAAGTTTTAACGAGTGTCAGCCGTGTCTCTACAGTAACCGAACGATAGAAAACGCATTTTAATTAAATTCCGTTTTTTTTCTGCGAAAAGAATGTGATTAAATGCGATCGAAAATTGATTGCGATGTGCGAGCAGTTACGAGTGTGTGACAGCAAAACAGCTTAGCGAACACATGACAAAATATATTATCAAACAAAATAGTGATGATCTTTATAAATCTTTATAAGTGATTGTCCTTTTGGGCATTAAAGTAGTTTTCGCTTATTTATTAGTAATAAAATCACAATAAATATGTTTAGCACGCAGTAATCATTTTCGTTTGTTGAACGTATAAATAAAGCGCACAGAAGGGAACGAAAATGATAGGCTTCTCCAACATATGCTGTATATAAATGTATATATAAGATCAAGATCTGAGATAATCCGTTCTGCGAATAAATTAAGCAAATTTTTTCCCCCGTTTTTTGTTACTCGTAATTACGTGAAATCAAAACTAACAAAACGAAACGTCTGTGCCTTCGAAGAAAACATTCACTTTTTAACAGATACGAAGTACCGATATTTTTTTCGTTTGCTTCAGAAGTTTTTCGTGTAAGTCTGTATGTCTGGAAATTTATATTTATTAAAAGAGGCAATTTTATGAACAGATCAGTCAGAAAACAAAAAAGTAGAATAAAAAATAATGGAAATAAAATAAATTGTTAATTTAAAATTCAAGCCCATATGCATACTATGCATACACAAACTCGAGTTTTTGGCTAAGATTTGCGTTTGAAAATTGGAGATTTATTTGTATTTGATAATTATCATTGTGCACAAGATTTATAGCCACTGTCTTGATCTATACTGATAAACAATCTGCTACTTATAAGTTACTATTCTTAACAATTTTAAAAAGTAACAAAAAACTCTCAATTATTAACGTAATATAAGTGTTTTTCTGAAAACTTTCTGATTGTTTTGCTCGAAACTCTTTAATAAAAAGCCATACTATAACAAAACAACTTACACGTGTTAATGACATAGCTTTTCGAAAAAGTATTAATATTTTGATAAATTTGATTCAATTTACAGATTTGGTTTTTTCGAGTGTTTTTGTAGCACTGCTAGTCTACAGTATATTAAAACATGCTTTAATTTGAGAAAAGTTTTGAGTTTACTTTATAAATTTTGCGTTTAAATTTTTTTACAGTATAAAATGCCCAAAACTCATGAGTCATGAGTCATGACTCTAAATAGTGATGATAGAACCGATAAAATATATTCAGTTATACGTTGAAAATATTTTTATCCACATATATATTTTGTTAAAAAAAACGTTATGTAAATAATATGGTAAAACAGTCCATTTATAATACACAAATATTTTGATTTTTTTTGCTATCAAAACGAAATCTGATATCGTTTAGGGCATGCACTTGACACAGTTGTATTGAAGAAAAAAAGGTTAAACATTATTCTCAACTTATCCACTGTTAGTGCATTGAATTACATAACTTGATCTCTCAACTCATTGAATTTTTTGATTTAAAAAACACAATAACAAAAAAAAATACTTTGAAGATTATATAAAAGCCAACACATGAAGGATTAACAACAACAAAAAATCAAAATATTTGTTAAACATGTATTTTGTATAATATGACGCTATTGTAAATTTACAAAATTGAATAAAATTCAATGTCAACGTTTGATAAGCTCAGCTTTTTTTATAGATAACATATTTCGGTCAATTAATTGTTGGTTAGAGTAGCGTTATATAGGAATTATGGAAACAGTCCCGAACACTAAAAATAATTAGATGACATGCAAAATGTGGAGTACTATTAACAAATAGATAAAATTATTACAAATCATCCGTTTAATTAAAATTTAATATATATGAACTGTATATAAATTTTACTTAATTAAAAATTTTCAAATTAAAAGATTTCAGTGGCAACTGGTTTTAAGATAGGCTTTGCTATCAAGCCATAAATGTAAAAAATTCTTAAGCAATAAAGAATTTAATTTCTGCGAATTTCGCTTTAATCTAAAAGTATCACAAAAAATTTTTTGATAAAATTGTATATATTCTCTCGAAAAAAATACATTATTAGAGAAAAAAAATCTAATCGCGTTTTGCGAGACATTCGGGTCATTACAGCATTCAATTCAATTGCATACTTTAGAAAAAAAGAGTAAACTTCTCCTAACCTTTTTTGGGTTCACAGATCATTTTTTTAATGCAAACTTTTTTCTTTGCAAGAAGTTTGCTCAACTCGTTTTTAAAATCTCTCTCTCTCTCTCTCTCTCTCTCTCTCTCTCTCTCTCTCTCTCTCCGCGATCATGACATGGCCATAATAATACTAGTATTGACAATAAACTTTTCGAGAAAATAACGCTCAACCACTTTTAAAATTACGTCTCACAGAAGTTCCTCTCGCTATACAATATACAGTGTATAAGTGTATATATATAGTGTACGTAAAAATGTTAAAATCATTAGTACCGCCGCACGAGCTTTTCACACACACACACACACACACACACACACACACACACACACACACACACACACACACACTGTGTATTTGTTAAGGTATAAGTTATTTACAGTGTATATCTGCTATTTGCTGAACCCTTATTAACTACTAAAGACCTTAAAATAGTTAAGCTGTCGTTAATATAGTTTAGAAAACATCTCTCTCTTCTTCTTTATGAATAGAAAAAAAGGTATTCCTTTATAAATGATTTTCGTACTCGAAATATTCATCCATAGTCTTTTGTTATCGAAAAAGATATTTCCCAATTCAAGGTAAAATCATATTTAGACGTTTGCACGAAACACTTTTTTTTATTTATTTATTTCTGCGATGAAAAAATTTTTCATTTTTTCTTTCAATTTAAGCGAAATAAAAACGAAATCGAAAAATGCGATTTTGAATGAAAGAAACTATACTTATTTTCGCATCAATAATCGGCTTGCAATTACCAATTTTACATTTACGTATAATTAAGGGTAGAAAACTAGTGGGGGTATAACGCAGTGGAGAGCGAGAGGCAGCAAGTATTCACTGATATAAGCGTTTTAGTATTAACTACAGCGAAATAACATACTGTAGATAATATCAATGGCATAAACGAAGAAACAAAACAAAACAAAAAAATTTTCAGTCGAAATAAAGATAAGAAACTTATATGATATGTTTTTAAGAATTACCTGCAACGCTATTCCTTGTCTGTAATAGGCTTTACTCCAATTAGGATTTAATTCTCGCGCTTTAATCGCGTCCTGCAGTGCTCGCGAAAACTTCCCGATTCGACAATAAGCCGCCGAACGGTTGCTGTACAATACGTGGTTGTGTTGACTGTCAAGTTTTAACGCATCCGTGTATAATCGGATCGCTGTCACAAAATCGCCGTCTTTTATGGCACGCGATGCGGTACGCAATCGGTCCGAGAATTTGGTTTTAGTGGCCGTTGCGGTCGATGTGCTTGAACTGCTCGATGACACCGAAGTCATCGTGTCTAACTCGATGTCCATCTAATTTTAATGGCATAACCAAATATTTTAATTAAGATTACAGAATTTTATTAAATAAAGCGGAGATTTCAGTATACAGTATTTTCGGAAATAGATAATTGTCAAGTTATTACCACATAATTAAATAATTCAGTAACAAAGGAAAATATTTTTTGAGACTATAAGAAATAGGATTTTATTGAAACCCGATATATTTTGATTATTATTTATATCCAATATGCGGCCAAAACTAAAACTTTTTAACGAATACATACTTTACATGATTAATTTCATTTAACAACGGATAGACTGAGCGCACACACAGATTCCAACGAAATTTGTCAGAAGTTCTTAACTGTTATTTAATTCACGATTAAAGATCACATGAATTTAAAAAAGGATACGCGAGCGCACACACAACTCCTAACGTATAATTTCATTTGGTTCGTCCAGTTGTTCGCACACAAAATGCTTCTCTCTTAATGAATGCACTCACTCTCCCGTTCCCGTCTTCACATCCCAACCAAACTCAGTCATTCCCTTAAGGGAGGAATATTTTTTGGTCGACACTGCTGCGCTCTAATGAGAATTATTTATTAATTTTATGCTGCGATTATACGTACAACAACTTTAGTAGGTACTGCGTTAGGGCGCACTAGTTCTGCTGATAAAATATTCTTTGTACGGTACAGTATGTACAGTATAAAAGTTTAGTGCACACACATTACACACTCACTTGATGGCTAAACAGTTTAGGTTTTCCATCTAAAATTAAATTAACCAATAATCGCACATCAAATGCGATAAAAATTTGAGTGAATCGAATTCACTTGTAAGTTAGATCCATATTTTACTGAAATTAAAAACAGTAATGAATAAAATACCAAATCTATTAGTTATTGTTTAAGCATTTATTCTTTAGAGCCTTCATTAGCGGTAGTCATTCGCTTTCAATGCCTGAATGTTTTTAAAAAATTTTAAGAAAAATACTCATCATATAAGAGTTTACTTTTTGTTGTTTACTGTATTTATAACCCTTTTTATTATTTTGATCAATATATGCCAGAAAATATGATCTGAGGATTTATAACTATCGCGATAAAACTTTATTTTGCTAATAGTTTATAAGTTACGGCTCGACATAAGTCTGAATCGAAAAATTTATTTTCGCTCTAAAATAAAATTTAAGATAAAAGTTTGTGCTTTTTTTCTACGAAATAATTTTAAAAAAAACGTCTTATCAGCGAGTGTTTTTCTTTAATGTTATTAAAACATTTTAATGAAGTCCAAGTATTAACATAAAAAGCAGATAATCATAAAAAAAATTATTCAAATAATTTTATTTGAACAAAAAAACCGCATTAACATGTAAACTATTTGATAAAAAATTCATAAACAGCTCTCACTCCCTATTTTTTCGTGGGAAATAATAACGAATATCAACAGCGCATAATTATATAGATATAAATATTTAAAATTAAAAAATTATTTTCAAAAAAAGCAGTTATCGAATAATTTTATGTCTCATGTTTCCACTAATTTTAAGCGAAAAATCTCTAACCAAATAAATAGAAAAACTATATGCACTGTAATATTTAAAGGGTGTTTATTGTGACTTTTAAAAAAATTTTATCCAACTTGTTTATGTATTCACAACTAAAATAAATCGTATTTCACAATTTTATGATGTGAAGTATATGTGGTGTGATCTTAAAATCAAAACTTAAAACATCATACGTTAGAGTACGGTACAGCATAAGCGTACTTAATGTTTTGTTTTTTATTAAATTTTTAACTGTTGCCAATAATTTTTTTCTTGTTAAAAATTAGCGAAATTTTCCTGATGTTTTTATAACGACTTTTATGCTCCAACGGAATCTTAATTAAATACTTTATTATACTATAAAAATAAAAAAGCATATAATTTCGATCACTGTTCACGCAAATACACGAACAAAAAATTCTAGAATTACAATAGAATTGCTTTAAATTTTAAAATCTTTTAAACTTAATTATAAAAACACATTTTGCATAAACAATAGAATACGAAATAATAGCGCAATAGAATACGAAAGATTTCAATTTACGAAAATGGTTTATTAAATTAAGACTTTATATTCAATTGTTTTTCTTTCGTTGAAAAATCATGACCCTATTCAAAATTTTTAATTAAGTTTTTGAACAAAAATTAGATTTAAGTTAACTATTTAATGTAACAGAAAATTTTTAATAGCACTAATTAGCACATTAATATTTATTATACAATAGTTATTTTTCGCCATTATTGCCACTTTAGCGTTTAATTTGAGATTTCAACAAAAGTTCAGTTTCGCTAAATTACAAAACGCAGACAATAAGTTCAAAAAAACGTTTTATTTAGACTTATTATTTTTCCCTGTAATACTTGGGCCAAACATGTGTCTGAATTTAATCACTTTTACTCTTTAATACAATTTTCTTTGTTTGTTAGACTATTGCAACTTATTATTTTAATTTTGTTCAAAAAGTATGCCAATAGTCACCGATCCAAGCATAGAATTTCAACGAACATCTCATATGATGTTCATCATGACACACAAAAAAGTAATGAAAAGCTGTTGCGTGTCATAAAATTAGTAAATTAATAATTACGCAATAGTGTATAAATAATTTTCGTTGGCTAACAAAAAGCAATTCGCCTTTTGTTTGGTGTGTCTGCGTTGACAAACAACGTTTTATCAAACAATTGGGGAGTTATTTAAAGTAAAAAAATAATTTTAATTTTATAAATAATAATACGTTGTAAAGAATATTAGTGAGTACACCTTAATGTGAAGTAGCATTTTCGATATTACATCACTACAGACAAGAGAGATGGGTGGGAGAGAGAGAGAGAGAGAGAGAGAGAGAGGAGAGAGAGAGAGAGAGAGAGAGAGAGAGAGAGAGAGAGAGAGAGAGAGAGAGAGAAACGCCCAAAAGAAGCTCACCTTCACTAATGGCCAGATATAGCATATGTAATGCGAAACACAGACTATTCTTTCGTTAGAAGTTTCTCAATATTAAATCTTAGCGCAACACATAAGAGAGCGAAACGTATTATTTATTTATATATTTAAAAGTGAATTTGAAAAATATAAAAAACCTGCGAAACCGCTTTTCACGTAAGCGTCACACGAGAGGATTTCTTATTTAGTTTCTTAAACTCGCTTACATTTATGGCTATTTCGCTATTATTTACGCCATCAAAATTAAGGCTTTGTCATCGTTGATGAATAAAGAAAATAGTTATTACATTTATTGTTATTTTCTTGACGATGTTTTATTTTATCGTTCAAAATAAAAGAAAACCGATAATAAACCGAAAGTTTTATACTGCGCTCGCTATAAATATTCCATTAGACATCGTCTAAAAAGTTTTAACAACTAAATCGTATGACTCATTAGCGAAAAATCTTCTTTTTTTAGTTGATTTTCCAAAGTTCATCGATAGTTTAATTCCGATTTAATTAAAAATGTGGAAGAGTTTATCGTCTATTGGTAACAGTATAACGGAATCGAAACTAGACATGGAATCGAGCACTAATATTGACTGTTTGATGCACGTGTTGTCGCAATTATCTGTGCGTGAAAAAGTGAAATGTCGTGAAGTATGCAAAACGTGGAAAGAGGCGGTCGATAAGCTGTTCGCCGGTCAGCGACAGTTACAACTGATTCACCGTAAAAAGAAAACGGACTATAAAAGAGGGTGCGATGATTCGCCGTATTATAGCGTAGTTATCGCTAATCGATTACGCTTTCATCAGTTTCACCAAATGATGACAAACTTTCCATCAGTTCATCATCTTCTTATCAAAAGCGTACCACTTTCTGACGCAACTATGCTTGTGATCAATACATCGTTTAGATATTTATCAGCGATTAATTTCGATTCGTGTAGCACTTCTGCACAAAGAGACGAGACATATAACTCGTCGGTTGACGATAACAACTATAACGGTTCACAATTATCGTCTTATGGATGGCAAATGTTGATTAACTCGTACACGCGCTTAAAGCACTTGACCCTAAGAAACTGTAGTCTCACTGATGCCGAGTGCGAGCGATTTATAATTGGATTTCCTGAGCTTAAATCATTAGATATCGCTGATAACGATTTCATTACTGGAAACTGTCTCAACCTGTTAGGTATGCCAATAATTATTAATATATAGGTTTAGCCTTTTTTTGTTGTTTTTGGGGTTTTCTTCAAGTAAATAATTCCAATTTTGCATGAAATTCAGGTGAAAATTGTGAAACACTGTGTGTGGGAAGTTTAACCACCGATTTATGGCTGTATCCGGTGTTAGAATCGATATCGCAATCCAAAGCAAAATTGAAACGTTTAGAGCTTATCGGTGGCATTAATCAGCTGTTAATCCACTTTAAATACTTGCCAACACTAGAATCGTTGACAATTAAATACTTCTGTCCACAAGACCAGACAATAGACACTTTGAGCGCGATTTCGTATTTGCAAAATTTGCGAGAACTAGTGTTACATCAGGACAGGTGTTATGACGAGCCGAGTGCTATCGATATCTACTCATTCGTCACCATAGTTAGCGAGTGTCGTCTCATTAAGAGTTTGATGATAACCGGCGAATATGGATGGAGGCTAAGACTTAACGACTATGCGATTAGCGTTTTGGCCAACAAATGTCAACGTTTGGAACAATTTTCATTAACCGGTATTTTGATGTTTGATTTTTTCTTGAGTTAAGCCAACAATTGATTAAATAGATGTGTGTTAAAAATTTTTACGAGTTTTTTTATTTACTTTTATCTTAACGCTGCTCTTATGAAATGATACATTTTATTAAACCGATAAAAATTCAAATCTATTTGCTATATTATAGTAATGTTTCGAAAAAGAAGTCGATTTAACATAATTTTCTATTTATAGAACGATTAAATGAATTGAAATAAATTAATTTCAATAAGTTTATCGGACAAACGATTTTATATTATCAATTAGTGCTTTAAGCCACACGAATACGGAACTTATGGGTTACTGGCCTTTTATGCGCGACTATTATTTCCTGTATTTTTATAGTTTTTTCAAATTAATAAATTTATTTTTAAAAAAAGTTATGCCATAAAAAATAATGCAAAGAAGAAAAGTGACCTCTTTCTTATGTATTTAGAGTTGTGTTACATTACGACTGCTGTGCTCACTAGAAATGAAAAAACGTTTTCTTGTTTCTTCGAGTACTGAATCCCATTATTTCGCCGATCACTTTGTCAGTTAAACGTTTTTTTGTAATCAGTTTTTAATCTCCAACACGAATGGAAAGTGAATTGAGTTTATATGCATTTTTCTGCCATCACTTTCTCCACTTTCACTTTTATTATTTTCCCAAAAATGTTTGTGTGTTTAACACGATTAATTTTTTTAAAAATCACTGTTATCTTAAAAAATTATCTATAGGTAAACATTTTTGCAAATAACATTTTTTTACGCCCGTAGTTATGCATATAATTTACAATTAAAATTGCATCGACGCTTAATGAAATATTTAAATATTTGCCACAACTTAATATATAGTTATTGCTTAATTATTTATTTAATGCATTAAAAAAACACACTTTTACATGCACTTGAAGAAAATTTTTTAATTCGCTTCTCAATGTCAAATTAAAATATATTCAATACCAATAACATATTATTTTTTATTGATGCTTGTCGTCCTAAACATAATAGCTTAAAGCTATAGGTTATAATCTCGAATATGTGTGATATTTTTTGTACATAAACCCCTATGCTTAAGACAATTTCGTAGGTTTTGTTAAACAATGCCGTGATTGATACCTGTCTCGTATGAATATTTCCACTCTTTTACCCGGTAATCAAATTCGGTAGTGTGTTGTGGCACAAAATGCATTTTCCTTTTTGTTTTCATGAGTATTTATTCGATGGAAACTTTTTCGCAAATGAATGGTTGCTTAAGTTTTTTGTTGAATTGATTACTGATTCAAATTTACGGCACATGACATTACAGCATAAATCAATTTAATATACTTTATTAAAAATATTATGCGTGGAAAATAATTGTTAGAAATAAATATTATTAATTTTCATAGTGTTGTTGTCATTTATTTTATTTTTATAAGCGGAAATTTAATTTTAAATTACCATTTTATCTAAATTTCTGGATTGCAAATGCTTTTATCGCTTCAGATGTATTCAAGTTTTTTATAAGTTATTGAACGCAAAATATCGAATTTTTCCATTGTTATTTGTCCTCAACATTTTACATAAGGGAATAAAGAGTTACTAAAATTAGCTCTTCGTTTAAAATTGAATATAAACAAACTTTTAATATGCATAACAAATGAATCGTTTTTATTTGATACAAATATATGGATTCAAATATGCGTTTTATTGACCTTTGCTTACGTGATCCCAAAATTGTCTGTTGGCTTACGTGATCTTCTTTATCTTAACGTTTATGTTTTGTCTACGGGTTTACGAAAGAATTCTCCACTGAAATATTTTGAAAACAAGTTCGTCCATTACCGTTGTCTAATATCGTTTGATAGAAATCGTTTCTAAGAAATAGCAGAAAATCCAGGCCTTTATCCGATTTACTTTCATTTAAATACTTTACTGGTTTTGGTTTATTCGGTTTACTGGTATATAAAATGAAATTCGCAAATAACATAATATTATGTTAAGAATGCGCAAAATAATATGTTAAATGTCACAATATTTCACAATTATTTAATTTTTTAGTAATTTATAACAATACACAAATCCACTTAAACAAAACTCGAATCTATCAAAACTAATATTTACGATTGTAATTATGCATAACTTTATTCATAACTTATTGCAATGCAAGTTATTGTATTTTAATAGTAATATATTATTATAATATTTCTATTAAAATTTAGTTGTATTCATTAGAGTCTGGTTTTTAGTATGTTTCTATGTTTATTGTTTCTAAACGCCCCATAAATCTTATAACAATGCTCTTAAATAGAATTCTCTATATTATTAAGTTTCAGTAATGATTTAAATGACCGAAATTTCAAAATATTAGTGAACACTTTTCTAATATTGTAAATTTATTCAACGTTTTGGGCTATAAAATTACAAACTCAATACAAAACTAAACACTGAAATGTGTGTTTGAAATTTTTCTTATGAACTTATTTTCATTGAAGAAAAAAATGAAGTTTGTTTTCAATGCCAACTTAATAAGCAGCGAGAGTTTTGGCCTAATTCTGTGATTTCGGAGTTTATTTTTTTTAGGAAATGTTAAATAACTTAGCTTTGGGCGAGTTCTTCGCATAACAGTTTAGCGATTCTTTTTTTAAAAAAAGCCTTGAAAACTGTTATTTATCATTAGATCGCCGAAAATTTCTATTGTTATTACTCATTATGTGTTATATTTCTCGGTCTTGTAATTATCGCAGATTAATATCGTTTATTAATTATTAAATTCAGTTTTCTAAAGCCATAATTCGTTATTAAAATTTAATGTGTAAATATTTCTAAATTTTTGTTTGCTATGGATTTCAAAGTATTTTTCCCGTTTGAGCGAATTGTCGTGAAATATTTTCTCGATTATTCGCAAAACTTGTTTTAAGTTTATAATAACTATTAAACTAGCGATGAGTAATAACGCAATATTAAAACCGTTAAGCAAATTGTTTAAATAATTAAAGTTTTTTTTAATCCTATTTGAATTAAACACAACATTTACTATTTATTATTAACTGAAGATCTTGACCCAAAATATTAGGCAAATGTTTCCAAATTTTGGCCCATATTTTAAGCAATAATATGAATGTCCTTTCCTTATTTACTAAATGTATTAATAATAGTGTCATAACGCAAATACGAAACTTTCTTTGATTAAGTTTTTTGAATTCAAGGAATTTCTTTATTGTTTCAGTATTTTGTGTTTGCAGTGCTTTTCTTTGAATTGAATTTAAAGATGTTTTTTTTAATTTTCTGTCTTAACAAAACAAAACAGTGCGTACATTCGTGAGCATCAGTACGTTAGCTATATTATATAACTTCAAGTTTGGTTAAAACGGTTAAATATTTTTTGTAGTTGTTTTCATAGAATTTGAAATACCCTTGGAATAATAATCTTTTGCATTTATTTAAGATGACCATATGATAACTGTAATATACCCCAAAAAAATCCCACGACAGTTAAAAATTCTGCGAATTGATGTAACATAAACAAAATTATATGCCAATTACATTCTAACAAATTAATTAATTATTTACTCATCTATTTTTGTTTGGCATCCAATTAAGTTTTTTAAAGGATTTTTAAGATTTAATCGCAAACCTAAAGTGCTAAACCAAGGACTTTTGAAAATCTAAATTTAATATATAAATATATAGCGAGGATAAATTATTTATATATACTGAAGAATAATTCGAAGGATTAAATTCAATTGAAAAATAAGATTTGATTTTTTTTGGTCATTTTGGGTTAATTACACGAAATTACCTGAAAACAAAATCCAGGTTTTAAAGTTATCAAATAAAGAGTCATAACAAACAAACAAAACAAAAATTAACTAAAGATAGTACAGTACTCAGACGCTTCTTATTTATGATCCAATTAATCTGTACGACTTTGGCAATAAATAAATTCCGAAACGCTCTTAATTTGGCTTTTATCGAGTTTTTTGTGCTAAGTTTTGTCGATATAATTTACGATAGAATATTTTTTCGGGGAAAAAAAATTGAATTTAATTAGTGATTTGATAAACTTGTTTTAATGGCCAGTTTTTCTAAATCAAAACTTAATTTTACATTCGATGTAATGTGAGTCAAATATATTGATTTACCTGATAGTTTGATTTTGGCCGAATATGCGCTAATTATTAAAGCTGTTTAGGGGTTGTAAAATTGGAACCCGAGACAAACCGACAAAACGAAGATTTTAACCGAACCGACCTAAGAGTTGAGATCTTGCAACCTTATCGACCCGAACCGAATCGACTGTTAACCGAAAATCCGATAAACAGATATACAAATGTTTAGTGAGTAGAAATCCTATAATATACAGGGTTTTAACTTTTATTTAAGACTGGTAAAGATTGAATTCAGAAGTGAGGCGTGTTTTAAAGTTTTTTCCAA
>JAQGAW010002921.1:0-13786 GCA_034698025.1 Phthiracarus crinitus | reverse complement strand
TGTGATACTTCGCTCGCAGGCTTAGCACTTTCAACTGGTTTTGTTTCTGCAGGCTTTGGCTTATAATCTGGACACTCGTTATGCCAATGATATGCATCAGCTATACCTTTCTTTTTACAAATAAAACTTTAGTTGGTAATGATTGTACTGCAGCACATTTCGAGCATTCTTTCGCCACTTCCTCCACCGCAGCATCAATGTTAGGCCACCAGACATAGTTACGAGCGATTGATTTCATTCTCACAATACCAGTATGGCAATCGTGTAGAGATTCTAAAATTCGTAATCGAAGAGAAATAGGTACCACCAAACGAAGACCGAACATCTCATATCCATCGTTGTATGAGAGCATACCACGTTTGTTGTGATAAGGCTTGAGCTTTTCTTTTGGGCACTTGTCATATGGCCATCAAGACTGAATGTGTCTGATGATATCGAGTAAATACTTGTCCTTCTTTGTAGCTTCAAGAACCTGTTTGTACGTCACAGGACATAACTCAAGTTCTTCGATGAATGAAATCGTATTGAAAATATCCGGTAAATCTTTTGGGAGGCATGGATCATTAATAACCGGAAGCGGATATCGCGAAAGTTAGTCACATTTCGCATGCTGTTTCGTTGGGCGGAAGGAAATTGAAAAATCGTATGCTTGATGAAATGTAGCCCAACGATGGAGTCTAGAAGCAGACACAGACATGATGTGCCATTCGGACCCAAAACCATAATGAGAGGTTTATGATCGGTTACCAATTCGAAATGACGACCAAACAAATACTTATGAAACTTCTTGACACCGTAAATTATTGCCAAGGCTTCTCTATCTATTTGCGAATATTTCTTCTCAGCGACTGATAATGTCTTCAATGCAAAAGCGATAGATTTGACATCGTTGTTTTGAAAACTATACTATTTTGAAATATCTGAAAATAAACATTTTGATTGATTAGCAATTTTGTTAAAAGATATATTCCGTTTTAGATATAATTGATTTAAAAATGTAATTATTGTCGGAGACTAAAATACGAAATTTAGTCAACAATTGGGAAAAACTATTAATTTATATGAAGAAAAACAAATATCTTTTAATGAACACTGGAAAAATGACTGTTGAAAGCACAACTTCAGATAATCTATTTACTAAAACATAAAAAATTGATTCATAAATATTTAAACTCTAATATAGTTTAAGTAATGTGTGTGGTAATCTTATTATTATTAACAATTTTATTTAATAAAAATTGGATAAAGTTATTTAAATTATTTTATATCTTAATATAAATAAGTTCAAAATTTGTTTGTTTGTCTTAGGGTTACACTCACTCGTCACATATCAATGGATTCATCTCAATGAGTAGGGATAATATAAAAGCGGGCTCCCTTCGTGGAATTGAGGTGGAATAATTTTAAAATTTAATATTGCACTCAGATAAAAAGTTATGTTGATTTTAGTGGTCACTAAAATGGGGTGATCGGAAACCCTCTATAGAAGTTTAGGAAGAAAATTTTTAAAAATTATGTACCTAATGTATGGGTAGTGATGTTGTCTGGGTGGGGCCGGGTTGGGACCAAGTGGCCTGGATGGGAACTAAGTTGTAGTAATGAGGCTTTGATGGTTCTGATAGTTAATTGTAGGGTCGGGATGGTGTTTGTCTAAATCATGATGGCGTCCAGTTGTGTCTGGAAGTAGTTATAAATGTACTGGTATGGTTCGGATAATGAAATATGGGGTTGAGATGGAATATGGTCTGATCATGTTCGGGATGGAATAGGAAAAGTTAGACTATTTTTAAATAATTATTTTGTATTTTCCGCTGAAGGCAGTCTTTTTTTGTAAATATAAATTAAGAGTTAAACATATTGATTTGTTTTTTATAGCAATCGATTTAGTTAGTGGTCACCCAAGTGCTAATCATGTTTGAATTTAACATATTTTGTACACTGTTATTGTGTTGAGAAATATGGAAATTTAAAAGAAATTCCATACACATTAAAATTTTTGGGTACCGATTAAGTGGTCACCCAAATCCTATCCATGTAATGATTTCACAGCTAAAATTTAATAAATAATAAATTATCAAAAATATTGCATTTTGTGTTTTCATACTCTTTGTTGTTTTAATATTGACATGTAAAAGATTGTTCTTAAAATATATTCTATTTAACTTAAAAATGTATTAATTTTAATTAAACATTAAATTTTTTATTACATTGATTGAAATGGTGCTCACACTTAATTGGAACAATTCGTTTATAATAGGAATTGAATAAATGTATTAAAAAATGTGAAATTTGCAAAAATTTATAACGAATTTACTTTATTCCTTAATTATAAAAAAGCTATATTAAGTGGGATTATATTTAAAATCTAGGCATAAAGAATCCGTAAGACAAGATCAACGCTTTAGGAAACGTAATAACCTGTTAAATAAATGAAATTATTAATATAATTACTAAACGAAATGATATCATTTATATAAACTAAAATAATCTATACTTTTATTTAATTTAAGATATCAGTTAAAAATTGATTTTATAATTTTAAATATTCATCGCTTACTTTAATTATATATAAGTCCATAAACAAGAGTATACACAGCAAACAAATTCAATGGAAACCATATCTTCTCGAATGAAGTGAACGTAAATAAATCACCACATGTGAACCCAATTTTATTCCTCGAAAGTCGTGTTAATATATTCCCAAGTTTTAGGTGTAATTTAAGGTTAATTATATCGCAATTAATTGCAAGTGAATTGTGAATTACATTGTAATTCGAGTGAACAGCTGTTGAAATCAAAGAAACAAAAGAATTTACCCAAAATATTTGCAAACTTCCAACAAATAACAGGATTACATAAATCCCTCCATGCGGTGACGAGATCTTAAAATCCCTATTCATCAGTTCCATTATTACTAATGCCAAATATGGCAACGAACAAAAATAATAAATCAGTACTTTTGTTTTAAATGATTTGTTTATGTTAACAATTAATAATTGGAAACGATTTTCATTAACAATATATTGTTTAAAGATTTTTTGAATAGAATCTATAAAAATGAAACGAATATTTTGATAATATCTTTATTACATTAAGAGTTAAGTTATGCATAAAAATTATAAATATATACTTAATCAAAGCTAATAGAGCTCAGCAGAAATAACTAGAGCTTAATGAGCTCAACACTTCAGTGGTATTACCAAAATACATTTATATCAAGGAATTTGGGATAAAAATATTTTTCTAGCTTCCACTGTGTTTTGCGCATCAAGTTTTACGCTTTACACTAAAGCTTCCGGCGGTTCCATATTTTTGAAACCGCACAGAACGCCAAAATCAGTTGAGAAACCGCAAACCGCCACAATTGCTAATATTAAAACCACAAAAAACCGCCAAACCGCGGAACCGCTTAATATTTCAGCAATCATTAAAATTATAGTTAAACCAACTATCTATTATCAAATCCTCTTTATTTTTGTCAATTTTCTTAATAAGTAGCGTAAATTTAACATTTTATTAAGATTTTAAAAGTTAATTAATAATATTGCTATGCTTCGATAGCTGATTAATAACAAAAATTGTTTTAAAAGTTGTTTATTTAGTAATAACTATATGTATTTATAAATAAAATGAATAAATATAATGCTTTTCAATCATTATTTATCATTTTTAGTTACTTATTTAAGAATTTAGTTAAGAAATTTCTTATAAAATATTTATTGGTGGTTTAACCGTGGTTTTTTTCTTAAAATTTTAAACCGCCGAAAACCGTAAAAATCTTATTAATACGAACCGTTATCGAACAGCCAAAAATACTGCGGTTTAACCGCACCGCCGGAAGCTTTACTTTACACCCATACGTTTAGACTCTTCTTGCTATATAGAAAATGTTAACTCAAAGGAGAAAATTCTTATTTACTAAGAAATAATTAATTCCATCATATCTTAAACCATAAAATAATGACATTGTGGTAAAAAAATTATTAGCGCACAGAGGGATTGGGGTTGTTTTAAAGTGTTATTCACCCATGAGTTTAAATTCTAAGGTAATTTAGAACAATAGAGTTTGAAAATGTTGAATGAGGTTTAATAAAAATTTTTACTTACATTTTCTTGTTTTACGTGACTTGTATTTAGTAGTGACTCGAAGATCATCGGCTAATTGTCTGAATATATATTTCATTAAAAAGCAAAATAAGAATGAAATCCAAATAGAAGAGTATATTCGAAGCATTAAATAATAAAAAGCGATCGAGTGAAGTATAAACCAAAATAATAGAATTGGTAATGAGTATGCAGTGTTAAATATGTCATCATTTATATAGACATTTATTGATAATAATCCATAGAAACATATGTACATTATTGGGGGAATAATAGAAATAGTAAATAAAATCTCAAACCATTTTACCAAAAAACAAATGATTCTCAAGTATTTCTCATTAAAAACACCATTTCTATCTGCTTCTAATGCCATTAAATATAATTCATAAAACTGTGGTATTTTGCTTACCATAGAATGGTCAATAAGAAGACTAATGCTTTCCAATGCAATTCCAGTATATATTATAAAGTAATGCGTGTTTATAATAATAGGATTATATGAGAAATGCATTATTTCTCCAAATAATAACCAATAGAATGGTTCGTTGAAATATATAAGAAATAGAGATCTTAAAGCCATAATAAAAAGTAATAATATTATCAAACATGAGATTTTAGTTTCTTTTGCAGAATAAATCCCACGACAATAGTCATAAAGTGATTTTGCTCCCAAAAAATGAGTTTTTTGAAAGTATAACTCAAGCTTGATATGCCATTTAGCAATATTTGCTTTATTATAAAATATTTGATTATACTTATATTTTAAAATATTATTGACAATATCCAGGTTTGTTAACAAATTCATAATTAGTTCCAAGAATTGCTTTTTCCTACTTTACTTTATTATGAGATTCCATCTCAATTATTATGTAATGAAAAATTAAACAATCTTTGAGTATAATTATCTTATTATAACGAAACTCTTTATATATAGGTTATATTAATTGTAAAATCAATTCTGCGCATAATTATCATTAATAAGATCTATTATTTAATTACTAGGGATATGAAAATCGTTCAAAAAAATTTTGGGGGAAATTTTAAATTTATTTATAAAAATAGTTTATTAGCATTTTAATGCAATATATTTAATAAATTATGAAATAGATATAATTAAGATTATCTTTAAGTCGCTTTAAATAATGAAATTAAAATTAAATTGCACGCTTAATATTGTAATTTCTACCAATATTTTAAAATATTTAAAATAAAATATGAATTTTTAATTTAAATAAACTACTTTATGACATTATGCAAAATAACACATTAATTAAAACTCGTCTAAAATTATTAAGAATCGTTCCAAATATTAAAAATCTTTCGATTTATTTAATTTGATTACTAAAAAATAACTTCTATTGAAACATATTTTTATAAAATCGATTTAAGAAGAAATTATTTAAATATTAAATAATAGTTAATTTGCAGGGATAGGATTATTATGGTTTACCATAATTTGCCATAATTTACCATAATTTACTATAATATAAACATTAAACCATAATTTACCATAATTTTAAAAATCATAATAATAACACCATAATATGAAAAAAATACGCCATAAGTACACAATTTTTGTAAGATTTAATTAAGAAAATTCTATTTATTTCAATATTAGTTCATCAAAAAACATCCGTAATTAAAATTATTTGATAGAATTTTCAAAAAATTTGTCCTAAACTTTTAGAGACATTTTTATTTAATAAACAAACCAAATTTTGACAAAATTTATTAAAATCATAATTAAATATTTTAAAAAATTTAAATGAATTTTTTGGAAAATTAAAAAAATAATCTTTATTTTGGAGAAAGTGGGCTATAAATTGGGCTAAAATTCACACCATAATTGAAACCATAAATTGCATATAATTACACCATAATGCCATACCCTAAGACAACATAAAATGCTATTCCTGTTTATTTGTCGATTTTCACATCCTTAATATTAAATTTTGAATAACGCATTCAAATATAAAGATTTATAATCTCATTAAAAATTATGTTTTAATTGCTTTTAGAAACAAATTAATGCTATAAACCTAAACGTTATTAGGAAACTCTTTTTATTTATTTATATTATTTTAATTGTTATTTTAATTATGCGCATATTTATCAGATATATTTATATGATATATATAAAATTCATAATTTGTTTGACTGTAAGTCTTATTATAGGCTTTTCTTCTATAGATCAATCCCTTTCTACACATATATCAATAGATTCAGCTCAACAATAAAGGTGGGGAGGGTATGAGAATGCTGGGTTGGGGAAGAGAGTGGTATTGTGTGGACTGGAGAACTCTGTTTGGAACTGTATTCGTCTGGTAGTGTTTGTTATGTTTGGTGGGTTCTGGTTAATTTTGGTGAGGAGCTGAATGGGTTTAGATAGTGCTGAGTAGTGTTTCTGCTATAAACAAGTTGTGTTTTTGAAATAGGGACTTTTGGGGCTATCCTGCCAGTGTCGGATGATTCAGTGAAATTAATAATTCAAGATTAGTCGGAAAAGCTTGGTTGTGTTCGGACATATGGAATATCTGCAAAAAAATTTGGCCTCAAAGGGTTTCATGCTGTTATATATATATTATTGTTTTTTTACTTTTTTTAATCTGTTACCATTTTCTCCCGCTGTTGGCGGGTTTAAACTAAAGTTAATTACATTAACCATATCGTATTCAAAGAATTATTAACTCTTTAAGAATTATTTTTAAAGTGAGTTACGAAACTCAACAAATGATATAAACTAAGAAACCATAAAATAAATTTATAGAATTTTAAAATTAATCAATAATTAACTTAAACTTAAAAAGTTTTTTTGACATTTTATTATTCATTAAATGACATAAAATATTATCAAATAACTTTTATGATTATAATAATATTATATCATATATAATTGCATTTTTAAATATTTAACATTTATCACTATTTAAGCTTAATTTTCAACATAGGTATATATATTGATTAAAAGTTTTAATAACTTAAAAATTTAATCTAATATTTAGCAAAATATCGATTATTAACTTCTACAACCTGTTCTAATATTTTCATTTGATTACTTAGTTAAACTGAGTTTTACCTAAAACATAAAAAGTAACCGATAATATGTAGAACGACATTTCATAACTTTTAAAAATTCTGTTTTTTATATTGGAATCAAATTTTTTGTTGATTTTTTTAGAAATATATACTATTGATTAATAGAAAGAATAAAATATAAATTTTAAAAATTTAATTAAAAATCTTTTTATATTATAACCCAAAAATCGAAAAACTATGGTAAAAAACTATTTTAAATTTGTAACTGAATAATATACAATAATTTTTAAATATTTTGTCATTCATTAATAATTATTTTCGCTTTTGAAGTAATGCTACGAGTTTTTCCAGTTTTTGAATTATATGAAAAGAAATTATATTTTACTCTTCCGTTTATAGATTTTGGTGTTAATGAGTAAGGGCGCGATGTTAATGACTTTTTTGGCTTTTTTATAAAGAGATAGGGGATTATACAAATAAGACATTTGAGAAGCATTTGTTAGGTCATGAAAAGTCATATTTCAAACGTTAGGTCATAATCTAAAAAATTGCACAAAACAGGAAAAAATTATTGAATTTTAATGTTTTGAGATTTTTCCAAAAAGATGTTTAATTTAATATAAAAGTATAAGTAAAATTTTAAAAACTTGTTTATAAAAAAGTGAAAATTATTAACCGTTTATAAAATATTATAATATCGTCAAACCAAATGAAAATTAAATGTTTCAAAAATTTTAATTTTGTGCTATGTATGTTCATAAATAAATTTTCATTATTTAAATATCTTATAAACTTGTTTGTTGATAACATTTATTTGAACTAATTTGCTAAAAATAATAGTTATGTATAAAATATGGTCATATTTTAGTGTCATTTTTGTCGATTTTAGTCATTTTTATAGGCTCGAGTAAGATTAAACATTACATTTTTTATTACATAGCTTGAAATCGTGCTCACACTTATTTGTAACAATTCGTTAATAATAGGAATTGAATAAAATGTATTAAAAAATATGAAATTTTCAAAAAGTTATAACCAATAAATTTTATGCCTTAATTTTAAAAAAGCCATTTTAAGTGGTATATTATTTAAAATCTAGGCATAAAAAAATCCGTAAGACAAGATTAACGCTTTTGTAAACGTAATAACCTGTTAAATAAATAAATTAAATCATAAAAGTACAAAAACGAAATGATATTATTTATATAAACTAAAATAATCTATACTTTTATATAATTTAAGTAATCAATTAATAATTGATTTTATTATTTTAAATCTCCATCGCATACAATAATCAATATATGAGTCCATAAACAAGAGTAAACACAGCAAACAAATTGCAACGGAAACCATATCTTCTCGAATGCAGTGAACGTAAATAAATCACCACAAGTGAACCCAATTTTTTTCCCCGAAAGTCGTGTCAATATTTTACCAAGTTTTAGGTATAATTTAAGGTTTATTATATAGCAATTAATTACAAGTGAATTGTGAATTACTTTGTAATTCGAGTGAACAGCCGTTGAAAGCAAAGAAATAAAAGAATTTGACCAAAATATTATCAAACTTCCAACAAATAACATGACAACAAGAACCCTCCATATTGTGAGAAGATTTTAAAATCCTTACTACTCGTCAAACAGGAAAGGTCACACATTATTTCTCTCATAAACCATAATTTATTACATTTTTATCATTTATTATTCAAGACAAAGAAGATAAAAGAAGGCAACGTAAAAAAGAATGGAACAGGAAAAGAAGAACGAAGAATATCGTCGAAAAGAGTAAGAAAAGAACGCGCGTGCAATAAAAATAACTCGTCAAGATTAAGATAGGATAGTCGATGAACTGATTAGAGACACAATTATTATTGACACATGATTATTGACACTTCAAGATCAGGATAGAAGGCTCAAAAAACAGAATAAAAACAACAGCGCATAAGTTGGCAAGACTTTCTTTAATTGAAAATACTGATTTTGAAAACATAAGACAACAATAAGAGACAAAAATTAAAATTGGACCAACAATAGCATGAAACATTTGCAACTGACTATGGTTTGAAACTTGAATCAAAAAGAGAAGTATTAACTCGTTATACAGCAAAAGTGTACCCAAAGAATTTCTAATAGCCGTATGTCCATCAATATCAAACGATGTTAATTTATGACTCATGATTTAAAGATGTAGTTCAGAATAGGATACAAAACTTTGTGCCCAAAATAGTTTCGTTTTTAATTCAACACCAACGAAATTACAAAATATAACAACTCTTGAAGAGAGAATGGTGTCATCGCGAATACCATTTTTGCAAAAAAAGACCACTTGGTATCGAAATTCAGCATGGATTGCAAGGAAATGTTGTTAACGTTAAGATATCCGTCTACACATTCGGTGTTTGACTAAATATAATAAGTCATAAGCCATTTTTTTATGATATTAAATAGAATTGTTTTGAAACATATGCCGGTGTTTGACTGAATATAATGTGGCATATGCAGTTTCTATAACCCGTTTTTCGGAGTGGCATATTCCGTTTTTCGAATTGGCATATATTCGGTTTTTCAAAGTGGCAATTATGGTGTGGATTTTAGCTTTTTATCCCACTTTCAGTAAAATTTAGAGAATTCAGAGTATCCTGAGTTTTTAAAAATTTTGATGATACATTGAATGAATTTTATCATAATTTGTATTGTTTATTTAATTAAAAAGTTCTAAAAACGTCACAATAATTAACATACAATTTTTAGAACAGTGTTTTTAAAATTCTATCATATAAAATTGATTTCCGAAGGTTTTTGATAGATAAATTTTGTATTAAATAGAATTTTTCTTACTAAATATAATAAAATTGTGTGTAATTTTGGCCAAATATTTCATATTATGGTGTTATTATTATGGTTTTTAATATTATGGGAAATTATTATATACAATAATAATCCGATTCCTGATAATAATATAATAACGTTAAACGTCAAAAAATTATTTTAAAGTTAATGTTTTATGCTTTTATATTGTGTTTAAACTAGTGTTACTTTTTTAAGAAAGTTTTTCTTAAATAATTGGTTTTAAAAAACGAATCTGAAAGGGAAAAATGTTTATGATATAAAATCATATTTTGTATTATTGAAAAATATTTTATTGATTATTAAAATAAAAGATAACAATTTGATATTAGATAAAACAAAATTATTGCCTTCCAATATAATTATAAGAAAATGCTGGCAATCACTTCTACTCTATAGGATTGTGGCAGTTTATGATTGGAAATGCTAAGAGAAGTCGAATATATTTTAATACTATTTTACCACTAATACGTGTTATCGTTCTTTGCTTTCGATCTTTCATCTCGATTTTAACTAAAAGTAAAAACTCCGAATTTTTTATCATAATTGGAGACTACACTAATATTTTAAAAATTAGCTATCATTATAATGTTTGTCTTATGTTCATTTATTTATTGTCAATTATTACACAAGCGATACATTATTGGAATTAAAAACATGATATTTATCCAAAGTGTTTGAAATGATGGCTGGATTTAAAACACCACTATCTGTTAGTATCAATGATGAAACATTTTAAAACTCATTAATAAATCTCAATTTCTATTTTCTGCGATCAGTTCTGTTTTGAATAATTATTCGAGCATAAAAATTAACATTACTTGCTTATAAAATTAACGTTTTCATTTTTTGTCAATAAGTTTAACTAAATAAAATATTAATTTACAATTTTTGCTTACAATCTCAAGGAGAAGTCTAGCTAATGGTATTGGCAATGTCTGTCTGTCTGTTGTCGTGTTAAAAACTTTTTTATTTATAGTGATAGTGTAATTATTGTTTAATTTGCAAAAATTTTTAAAAATTATAAGGATTTTTTAAATTTCATAGATAATATTGAATGAGCTGATGGAACTGAGATAGCTGCACCTCGAGCTGAAATTTTGTTTTTAGAGTTTTAGAGCTGCAAAATTCAGCTCAGCTCATAAAGGATCAGCTCAACTCAGCACAGCTTTCAGCTCAAGCTCGGTATTTAGAGCTGTTTGAAATGAGTTTTGTGCTATTAAAAAGTGTTTTTCTGTTTTCTGTTGAATTATGCATGTAAATATGACTCAGAATTCAAAAAATATTGAATAAATAAATTATTTATATTATAATGAGTCATTATAATATTCTTTTAACGTTTAGAAAAAAATAATAAGTTAGTAAAATTAAAATTTTTCATACAAATTATGTATATATGATGACAAATTCCATCTATCAGCTCAGCTCAGCTCATACTAAAAGGAGCTGAATACTAGCTCAGCTCAGCTCTAATATTTATTAATAAATCAATTAAATCAGTTTTTCGAGCTGATTCTCATCACAAGCAATAAATAACAAAAAGTATAATTATGCATAATAGTAAAAAATTATTATTAAATGATTTAATAATTTCTAAAATAACAATTTCAATCTCGATATAAATAAACCATTGCCATCATATATTGCTATCAAAAATGCTGGCAATCACTTCTATGAGATAGGATTGTGGCAGTTTATGATTGGAAATGCTAAACGAAGTAATATATATTCAACCATTTCTTTCATTATTAATAGTTATAATATTTTGAGTCGTTCTTTGCTATTTCTTTTTAAAAATAATGAATACTAACAACAAATTATTTATCGACTCTAAGATGGATTTTTCAAGAATGCATTTGAATATGTATGTATGTCTAGCCATCTGTAAGATGTGTTTGTATTGCTCTTTAGATGAAAATGCTGTTTAATTAGATATGTATTAATATTCTTGCGTTTTGATAAAATTTTCGACATATGTTTACAAAAGGTTATTATTAAATAAGCTTCATTGTATATAATTATGCATTATATGAGATAGTAAATATATCTTAAACTAATTGATTTGATGTTAAATGAACATTTATTTAATTAAAAAATATAAAATTATCACTAATATAAGATTTATAAATACATAAAAAAAGAATCCATTATTATAAAAGTTTAAAAAATTATTATTTAATTAACGCGAAGACATTGCAACTAATAAACGCAAAATATTTTCTGAACGAGACAGCACAGCACAATACATTTTAATTAGCAGAACGAAACTGAACTGTCATTATTCAGTGATATTTCGGTACTTGGAATCGGAATTGGAATCGAATCGAAAAAATAAATTTTATTAAAGAATAGAATCGGAATAGAATTGAAATTTAAATATTTTAGTATCGGAATCGAAATATAAATTTACTTTTAATTATACTAATTTATTTACTTTTTAAAGCACATATTACGTTATAATAATGATATTTTGATACTTAGAATCGTAATAGGAATAGAATCGAATTAAAAATTAATGTTGAGAAAAGTATCAAAATTGAATCGAATTAATAAAAATTTACTAGAATAGAATCGGAATAGAATCGAAATCATATATTTGGTATCTACCGAACACTACATTATTCAAACATTTTCCACATCTAGTTTATTGATGTTACAGCGATTCGAAATGATAATTACCAGTTTATAAAAAGCAATTAAACAAATAGTTAATATTAATTCAATAAACACAAATAACTACTAAATTAAAATGAAAAACAAATATTAGTGATGTGTTTATTTGTTAGGAAAACATTAATCAATACAAAAATAACAGTTACTTAATTCAACGCATCATTCAGAGCATATACAGCATAGAGAACCTGACCTTCAGTGACCTTCAGGTTATCAAAAGTTATTATGAATAACCTATATGTGTTTCACTGTGTTCACATAAGAAGGTCATTGAAACGTTTTGACGGTCACTTTGTATTAGTTGAAGGTTAACATATGCCACAACACATAACCCTTTCATTACTGATAACCAGTCATGCAGCGATCAAAGAAGAAACAGGGGTAAAGTCATTTTCTCCCCCAATGAACTGCTGTCTCATTCGCACTTTATTGGGGGAGAAAATGACTTTACCCCTGTTTCTCCTTTGATCGCTGCATGACTGCTGATAACATTGGCCTTCAATCAGTACTATTCCGCGATGTACTGTATGTACTGTTACAGTTAGAGTATGTGATGTTCACATTGTGTGACAATAATACAATTTCTGTGTCACTCGTTTGCATTGTTTTGTGCTCTAATTGTTTGGCTACAAAAAATATCATCATTGCATAAAATGTGATTGATTTTAACATTCACCCAAATAGAGCATAATAAGAAAGACAGTCATAGAGAGCTCATTTATAATATCAGAAAAGCTAAATTAAACATTGCTTTTAGTACAATAAAACATCTTTATAATGAACGTACGCGTTTGCCAAGTGTGTGAATTTTTTAAAAATTTATACATTAATTTATTATAAACTTTAGTATTATAAACGATGATTGATTAATTATGTAATGTCATAAGAGTTCGGTAATCCTTTACTGAATTTACTCAAGCAATGCTTACTTTTGGCCAAAAGCAGATTTTCTTACTTTTCACAAAAGGCGTTCAAAATTAATTTTGAAATAATCTGCACATATATATTAATATACAGTTAAACACACTTGTATTCAGAAAGTAGGCAATAGTATTCAGAAAAGATAGCACATATGGTTTCACTACACACAACTATTCAGAAAACAGGCAGAACTTTTCAGACCGCGC
>JAQGAW010002920.1:0-13787 GCA_034698025.1 Phthiracarus crinitus | reverse complement strand
AAATAAAAAATTGGAATATATAATATTTGATGAAAATAGGTTAAAGTTAAGAAATAAGGGACGAGTTAAAGAGTTTCTTAACGGTTAACTTTTAAGTAAAACCGAGTTAACCGGTTAAGTCAATTTAGCTTTTTATATAATTTTTCATTAATTTTTTTTAATAAATCGGGCAATTAGAAAAATGAATTTAATTTTAAAGTTAATAAAAAAATTAAATAAAATTATTTTTCAAGTTATGAATTTCTATTTTAAAAATTTAATTGAAACTTAATTTTTAATTTGTATTATTATACTCATATTTGATATTTTAATTGACTTTAAAATATGGAATCAAAAAAGGAGTCAACTCAGGTTAAAATTTGTTTAACGAGTCAAAGTTAAAGTTAAAAATGTTATTAACCGGTTAAGGTTAAAGTTAAAAATAATGTTACGTTAAGGTTATGAGTTAAGACATTTCTTTAACTTTTAATTTTTGTGCATCATTAATAATAATTAAGTTACAACATAAGTAATGTTACAAATTTGTGATATCATTATTTTTTTGTGTAAACAAATGTTAACGTGATAATAAAACGCAATGAGTTAAGACAAAATATAATTAAATGTGTATTAACAATAGAATACAAACTAATGGAAATATAACATTTCTTTGAAATATGATTGATAACTAATTATTAAATGTAACCAAATGTTTATAAAAATTTAGGAAATAGTAAATGATATTATTTCTCGACAATTTTCATTTAAAATGTGTCCCAAAAAAAGAAATATTGAATATTCCATAAATGTTTCCTGTAGATTAATAATAGAGAATTTTTTGGCTATCTATATAAAATAATGTTTATCGAACTTTGCTTATCTATATAAATTTTTGCTATTGTATGATTTAGACTAGTAAACATGTATCCGAGATGTCGGGTTTATGTCGGGTATCCAACAAATTTTTTAAGTCGGGTTTAAAGTAGTCGGACTTGGGTCCGGGGAGTTTGAAAATTTTTAGAATAAACCCCGAAAAACCATGATAACAAAGATTTAATCCAATAAAATTAATACAAAATTTTTCAAAATATTAAATATATAACTTTTATAACTTAAGAATACTTAATTAATTCAATATTAATTTTGATTTTTGATTAAGTTTTATTACTTGTTATAAATTTTAACGATTTACTAGTCAACTATAATCAATATAAATAAATGAGATCAAAATAATAGCATATATCTACGAAATTAGTAAAAGCCCCAAAAAATTGGAACCATAGAGTGGAACTACAGTATAGCAGTTTAGAGGTAAGCTCACGTATTATTTATTATTAGTTTAGATGCACAATACGTCAATTTACTTCACCGAACAAATACGTTTCTTGTTTGCAGTAAGGATTGTCATATTCGAAAAATTGTCATAAAAGTTAATTCCATCTAATAAAATAAAAATACATAATAATCCCAAGCCTGTCATTAAAATATAAAAGCTAAAAAAATCAATAAAATAAAAGTATTCTCAATTTCAAGAATACTCGATCTTAAGTCTCATTCAATTGTTATTGTGATTCAAAATTAAGGAAGTACTGTAGAGACACGTACGTTATAAAAATAGCAAATTAATGATATTAGATACTCCTCTCAACGAAAACAGATATTTATTTTTGATGAGCACATCGTATTTCCTAAAACATAACTTACATTAATAATACTAAAAACTATCTAATGTTGGAAATTTTTTTTAAAAAAATAAACGTTAAAGATTTTTGGTGTTTTCTAATTGATCCGTGGTATAAATAAAATATTTATCTGTACTAAATTTTTTACAGTGAATATAATTTAGATTTAAACCACTATCGCATCAAAAACCGCGATTTAAACCGCTCAATATTAATTAAGCATTTAAAGTGCTAATTAAATTGTTTTATTGTATTAAAATGTGTGGAAAATAAGCAATGATTGTAAAGATACATTCCGTATCTAATTATATAAATTTTTGTAAAATTTTAAATTTCAATTCTAGCTTGTATTGAATATCTATTTGTCTCATATTTCTAAAAATTAAGGCAATTCTTTTAAAAAAAGTATAGTTTTTATTATTGTTCAATATAATTGAAATTAATTAAATTCTGAACAAAGATATAATCTCAAGATAGCCTAAAGAATATTATATGTCTGGTTACACTATATAAGCGTATATACAATCGTACAAAAACTTTTATTAAGTTAATATTTATATAATTAAAAATAAGATCTTCAATATTTTGAAAAAGTACACACAGTAAGTTGAATTAATTAAATTATTGCATTATATAAAAAAATTAACCCATTACTTATTTGAACTCTGTAATTGAGTTTTTTAGACTCAGATCGAATTCGTGCCATTAGTATTAAAAGAAGTCTAAGTCCTAATTATAGTTCAACTCTATTTGAAATTCTTTTGAATAAATATTAAATACTTTTTATGATTTAAAACTCAATATAATCTTAATATTAATAATCATTTTATAAGTTTTGTTTTATATTTAAATCTTAATTTTTAATTATTTGTATATAACAAAAATTATATTTAATTATTACATATAACAAAATAGGTCCGGGTTTTAATTTGAAGACTTGTTATAAAAATTGTTATAAGTTCGAATCCTTTGTGGAAATTTGTAATATTGATCACGGTTTAGTAGTAGGTTCGAGGTTTGGGTTTTGCTTAAGATAGACTTACAGCATCTTTGTATAGGCTAGAAAGGGTCTATACAATTTATTCTTATGGAATATCAATTTTAAAAATTTTAAAAATTTTAATTATTAGAAAGTTGCAATAGATATGTTTTTTAATCACAAAAGTGGTATTTTGTCATTTGATATTGAATAAAATATTCTTTCATCTGAAAAAAATTATTGAGGCTCGCAGACTTAGGCTTTGGTTCCACTTAAGAGACTCGGGTTCAGACCCAGTCTCTAACTTTACCTAAGGCTAGAGGTTCAGATTTTTAAATGGAGGCTGAGGCTTAGGTTCAGGTTTCGACTGGAGCCGGTAGAACCTTGGCCTCACCATCGCTAAGAGATACCGCCAATAAGCTAACAAAGTTGGTCTGATTAAAATTTTTGAATGATAAATTTTTGCACACTAATGATTAATTTAAATTTTTGATGTAATTTATGTTAAAAATATGAGTTGTACAATTTTTATACTCAAGAAAAATTTATTTGATTGCATTTTGATTATTATTTTATATTTTAAATAATCTTTAAATAAACCAGCCAAAACCACGAAGTGGTGTACTACTCTGCAGTCGTTTACTGAAATGTCACAGAGTAAACCTAAATGATAATGTGTACGAAAAATAACTAACTGTATAGCGCGCAGCATTTAAATACAAGATATTAAATTTAATTTATTGCGTTATAACTGTGTATAAAGTGTTCAAGAATATAGTTATTATCTTTTTATCACTAAATTACATATTATTGAAATGCGTTACACAAATAGACGAGAAAAAATGATTTACTAATTGTTAATTTATATATTTCGATACTTCTTCAAATAGTTATAAATAGGAAAACTCGTTTTTACCCACATTTCCCAATAGCGTGAGGGATTTCAGCGAACGACTGCCGTACTACTGATAATTCAATTACAATTCATTATTATGTAATATTCACAAAATAATTTTATTTCTACTTTCCCTTCACTTTTTCGAACCAAATTTTTTTGGGATAAATTTCTACATTTTAAATGCTACAAAACTGACCCCTGTTTATGTAATGCGCGGTTTCATTGAATACCTTTAATTAAATTTTGAAAATTTTAGTTCGATAAAAATGGCGGATAATAATTTTCTAATAAGATTTAAAAATTATTTTTAATATCTATTATGAAGAGTTTAATTTTTAAAAAAATAACGGTTGTATTATCTCTAACCGTTTTCACTTGAAAAATGTTTTGTTTAAAATGTATATTCCTTCTTTCCGACTTTTTGAAGTTTTAAAATTTCTTTATGGTCAGAATAATGTCCTCTATCTTACAAAAAAAATATCATTAAAAAATTTTAATCAGGCCAACTTTGTTAGCTCATTGGTGGTATCTCTTTGGAACACGAAGACGTGAATAATAAAATTCACAAATATTGATACACCGTATTTGAAAAATTAGATTTTTGCGATACACTTTAAGCAAATATTTTATTACTTCATGAAGTGTTTCGACAATTGTTTTGCGACGGATTCGTTTTACATTTAATTCAAAAATATAATAAAAAACAAAATTTAAATAATGTATGAGAACGAAATAGTTTTTGAGTATATTAAAAGATAGTGAGAGCGAAAGAATATAGAAAAACGGCGTAATAAAACTTGAATTTTAATTTGGTTCGAAAAAACAAGACTAAATTGAAAAACATTATTCGAAATGATATTAGATTTTGTGCTGACTTTAGATAAAAATAGAAATTTGTTATCTGTGAAGTCCCTTTGGAAACAAACTTATTATTGAACTGATTGCACAGGTTAACTATAAAAATAAAAACAAAGTCATCTCATCTCGTCTTATTTGGTTGTAATGTATGCTCGCATTTACCAAACACAATAATAAAATAGAATTTTTTAGATTAGATGCTAGCAATAGGTTTCGCAGTACTGTTTAGCGGAGCGAATGAGTATTATTCCCTCGAAATCGAAATAAATGCTGAGAAGTCAGTGTGTTGTTTAATATCTTTATTTAAGGATTTCCTATTGAATCCCATATTTTTAGAGTTTATATAATAAAATGAAAAAATAAAAACTTTAGTTTTTATATTTACATACAGTATATTAAGAATATAAAAAATCTTATTAAATCACATGATATTGGTTTAGTTTTTTTTGTTTGTTCAAAGCAAATTATTTTTTATTGGATCACACAAAGTTGAGTTTTTTTTCTAGTATTTAGTTTGTCTAAAAATGTTTTTGATGAATTTTTTTAGTTTTTTGTTTTAAATTCAACAGACAACGTAGTCTTATAATAATAAGATAAATGATAAAATCACATTTTCATTCCCGCCATAGTTATACTTATAATATAACTTAGGGATTGTTAGCACTTTCATAACTTTAACATTTTTAATACCAATCTTGAATATACCCTATTAGCAAAAAAAGCCAAAACATAATTAAAATATATAGGTTTTTTATTCTTCGTAACACAAAGAGACAAAAAACTTTTAAAACGTACTGTTGGAACTATTAGGCGCATCCATGTACAGATCTAATGATCGCAAAAAGCTCAAGATGAACTTAAAACTGGATATTTTGATGTCCATGAGCTTGAAGCTCAAGCTCGAACCTATTATCCGATAAAATTTTTACCTTAATTATGTGATTATATTCTTACTATAAATTTTTTTTATTGTGAATATATCTACTTGTTTTTCATAAATCATTTATTGTTTTAAACTTAATTTATTCGTGAAGATTTATTAAGTTAATTAATTCTATTTAATTTGACAAACATATGAACTTACAAAATTTTGGGGAGTTGGTATACGGGGGCTAGACCCCCCTCTTAGGAAACCCTGAGGACGAATATTCTAATACTTAGTTAAGTTTATTTTTATATAATAAATAAGGCGCATTTTGTTTCAATTGATAACCAAATATAAGGCTCCATTTAGTCGGGAAAATACGGTAGTCTTTTGTTGTTGGAAAATTTTTTCTGGTCTTCATTCTAAATGATATTATTCTTGTTTTCCATATTAAGAATAAACTTTTTTTGTTTAGTCCCTATCCTAACGCTAAAGCGATATAAAAAATATTTAACTAATATAAAAGAGGCATTAGCGATGTGACGACAAAAAATATTTTAGAAACATTATGAAAGCATAAATATTTTTCACACAGACTCATGAGAAATAAAAAAGAGGTGAGAAAGAAAAAAGATAGAAAACGAAAGGACAAAAGATCCTAAGTTTTTATTAAAGAATTGGTTTCTTTACTCGTTTAAAGTAAAGCTGCTATAGGTTTGACTTTTCTAAAACCAAACCCAACCACTAACTCTATTTTACAAACCATTTCAAACCAAACCAAACCATTAATAAACCAATAAACCATTAATATGGAATTTATACTAATATTAAATAATAATGTAATTTTTTAAATAAATTTTTCAAAGTTTGTACGATAATACTTTTATTATTACATAAATAAAACATTCTTAGTACATTTTAAAAAATTGAATTTTTATGGAAAAAATATAAAATTTTTGATTATTTTAAATTCAATTATTATTGAAAATATTTAAAAAACTTTTTATTGGTATGAAATGGTTTTATGGTTTTTTTTCTATAAAATATTTAAACTAAAGCAAATATAACCATGAATTAATGGTTAAACCATTATAAACCAAACCTATAGCACCTTTAGTTTAAAATATACTCTAAAACATACTAATTTTCCATTACTTACTAAGTTTTACTTATAAGGATAACCAATGAAAGAAAAAATAACAAATGAAAAAAAGTACAACAAAAGATTTGACGACCTTTAGTGAGAAACATCAAGAGAAAAAATCGTAAGTGTTATTATTATTATTCTTTTACCCATCGGTTTGGATGAAAAGAGAACCATTTTAGTGCAAAGTTTATACAATATTCATAAAAAACACAACTATAGTATTGTTATTTTTTCGTTTTTTTTTGTTAAGAGTTCATAAGACTCGGAATCCATAAATTATTTATAACATGCGATCATTTAAGCGGGTTTTAGTTTTATTAATTCACTGAATCGATTTAATTGTAAATCCTTATAATTTGTATCTTTTGAGTTCTTTTATTTTATTTTGTTGGCTATTTTTTTTGGAAAAATCCTCTTTTCTTCTTTCTATTATTTCCGTGAATCTTACCGTCTAATTTATTGATCTTTCTTCATTGATTTCCTTTTCCCTTTATTTGAACGATGGAGGATCAACTGAAACAGTATTCAATTGAAAGCGAACTATATAAGTGCCATACAATTACTTTATTGGCCTAAACTGAATCACAATGTTTCATAAACTCTGTCTATCCCTATATTTTGTGAATTGTGTACTGATTTATCCAACATAAAATGCTACTTTCTTGGAAATTATTTTTAACCATTTTAGTAATTAATTGAAGAATGCGAAGAACATAAAAAATTCAGGCTAAACTAAGGCTCAAGCATTGCAAATGTTTTTCTAACTTCGGATTCAGGTTCAAAGATTTTAAGCCGTAACTTAATAAAACGCTTATGTTAAGCCGTTTGAATATCGTTTGAATACTTTATTACTTACGCTGATTGAATTACAGTCGTTTCACTTAGTACTCGTTCGTTTGTATTTACTACTCGTCCAAAGCATTGTAAATTTCATACATATGGACGAGTAGTATTTAAAACGGAACCAGTTTTCGCCATATTGGACGAGTAGCAGTTAAAAATGAACGAGTACTAAATGAAACGACTGTAATTAGATTTTTTCTAAACAAAACTTTGAAAAATTAAAGAAAAAATCCATTTGAAGTAATTTTATGTTTACATGTGACATTTAAAAAATAGTATTTTCCAATATAACCCCAAAATATTTTTGATCTGATTGATAGACACTTCTTACTGATGTTGAATGCGTTAACTAAGTGTGATCATCAAGAAATGTTTGAAACCTATCCGGAAATTTTAAAAGAAAAAATTGTCTAATATTACAAAATAAAAATCAGACGCACTATGATTATCATTAGTATTGCAAACAATGCACTATCAATGATCGTCTATCTCTTTAATGTGTTTTATTCTACTTCAGGCATATATATTTGAATCAATGCTTTTAAGCTTTTTAGTTACAACGCAAATCGCAAACTTCTTATATAATACTATAACTAGTTAAGAACGTTTTCGGTCACAAATCGAATTTGATCGAATATGCCTTCCGAAAATAAAAAATGAGTATAAGCCAAATGTAACAAATAACAGAATTTTATCGAAAATATATCTATATTCAAATACTTGTTTAAACGAAAGAATGGGTTTTTGTATAAATTTATCGTTTTTAATCCTTTCTTGAAATCTCAACGCCTCTTTATATTGTAATTCTATTCGGATATAGTTTGAAATTCAATTCAAACAATAACATAATAATTTTAAGAATAATTTCAATTTACAAACCGAATTTGGCCGAATACCAAATTGAAGGCCAAAATTAAAAATGAGTCAGTTATATGAGTCAAATAATGTAATAAATAGCAGAATTTGACAGAATTAACAATTTTTTCGTTCTGACCGAATATAACCACCGAACAAATAAATTTAATCTGACCGACAACGTTCTTCACTAACTAAAAAGTAATAACATAAAAATACGGTAATATAAAGTGTTATTGAACGTGATTTAACCCACGTTCAGCATTAAACTTATCATTACATCAAAAACGTAATTAGTTTTTGTGTCTTATTTAAATTAAATAACATCTTTAAAATAAAATATTCGGTGTAAAGTGTGCTTTACTTTAGTACTCTTTTTTCTATATTTACTAAGCATCATTTTTTGCAATCGTAATTAAATGATGTACAGCTCGTATTAAGAAAACGCTAAAAATTGTTTGTAGATTTAATTTAAGAAAATATAAAGGAAATTAATATAAAAATGTTTATTTAAACCAAGTATTTATATAAACCCAAGAATTAATGTAAATGCAAATGTTATAGAATTAATATTAAAGAGGAAACATTAATCCCATTTTTACTTACAATTTCATTTTCATTTCTACATTTACATACTGTTTTTGTTTAAGCCCTCAATTACTCGAAGCAATTTAATATATAATGTAATGTAATCTTTTAATATTTATTTTTTGCTTTATATCTTCAGCAGATGTGAGATAATTAAGAAAATTAGTAACGCTACTTTCAACACTCAAAAATTATAATTTATAAAATTTGAATTGTGATTTACATTTTGTCTGTCCATTTGTTAGCAGCGGACATAAACATTTCTAGGGTATAACGTGGAACTAACTTTTAAAGTAAATCCAAAAGCTATAGATTTCTGTGAGTTCCTTATAATTGAGTATTTCTTGAAAACATTTCATAAGAAATATTTGTTAATATCGACTTTTCGAAATTATAATCAAGTAATTTGTGAAAATGTAAAGTATATATCAGAGGTTCTCAAACTATGGGTCGCGACCCAAAATAAGGTATTGGGTTTTAAATCCATTTTTAAAATTAATATTAGTATTGGGTTGCAGCATAAAGTTGTCTATTACTCTATTAAAAAATAAAATTTATTTAAAATACAAATTTTTGTATTTTGTATCAATTAAACATATAGATGATGAAAGGACATGATTCTTTGGCACGAATATTCTAAATATTGAGAAATTAGTGCAATTTCAAAAACAAATGAATATGGGTCGCAGAAGGATTTTGTTTGATATTTTGGGTCGCAGAAGGAAAAAGTTTGAAAACCACTGGTATATATGGAACCGGTATCAAATCTTACTTCTTTCATCTCAACAATTAATAATGATAATCACTTACTCATTAAATTTTTTCAAATCTCAAAATTATATAACAATTAAAGTACAAATACTTTTTTACTACAATAATCAGAGTTTCCCAAGAGGGAAGTCTAGCCCCTGTATACTTCCTCCAAAAAATTTAAAAATTGGATTCCACCTACCAAAGATCTTGAGATTTCAAGAACAAAAAAAGGAACTTTGAAAACATTTTTTGTTAAATGGAAAAAATTTGTCTATCAAAACCGATGAGTTTTTTGTGACCCCCTTAAATTTTAGCCGAATTTTCAAAATTTTATCATTTAAATTCGTTTTGTTTTTTTCTAGGGGGTGTGGTTTAGGTTTTTTGTAGTAAAAAGATTTAAAAAAATTTTTAAAAATATTTTTGGGCCGAAGTCCAAAATAATGTCGCTTAAATACGATAAGTTTACTCCACTTGAATTTCGAAAAAAGTCTAAAGAGGAACCCCCTTGACCTTCAGATTTTGGGAAACCCTGACAATAATACTTCAAATCACTTCTATAATGTCATACACATTTATTTCTAAATAGTCAGAGATTTATACACCCAAGTTCTAACACTAACTTTTATGTAGTATACAATGAATTGTGTTATCCGTAAGTCAAAAATTTAAATTACTGTATAATCATTTTCTTTAAATATTTCACATATTTAAATATGAAATTTTATTTTTATCCTTAAAATATCTATATATTTAATTTCGTTTGGCTGTTTTTTTTGCACCAGAAATTCTGGCAAAATGGAAACAGCTAGCGGTATAATGTAAATGAAAAATTTGTTTCCTCAGGTCATAGGTAATCGTCAAAAATAGTGAAATTTTTTTAAACAATAATAAAGGGGTGGTTTAGGGGGTTTCGATCCAACTCCTATCTATTTGTTGTGGAAAATTTCAATGCATTATAAATGGAATGTTGTTACAACTTTATTGGCATTAAATTTTGAACTGAAATTACTTGCAACAACTTTGCAGCCATACGCTTGTATTTTTTTAATTTCAAAACTTTTATGTTGTGATATTTATTTTATTTCAATTTTATCTTATATTGTTGCCGGCAATTCATGATTTGTTAAACCAAACCCAACCGTTAATATGAAGTAAGAATTTGGACCGAAACTGTTAATCTTGAAAGTTTATGTAATTTATACAAAATACATTGAGTTACTAAAAAGGGTTATTACGAACGCTTAATTCAAATGTTTTTATAAACAGTTCTTCACACTAAAATTTAAATAAATTTTAAACCAAAAATGATTTAGTGATAATTTTTACGTAAAAATGAGAAACAATATGCATATTATTTATAAAGCGTAATGCAGTTACGTTGATATGTTTGCTTAGTGCTCCGAAACTCTCAATTCGCTCGAGAGTTGTTTATCACTAATAGTGGCGTACGAACATATGCATAACATTTTACTTCAGTCTAACTTTATACCGTATAAGTAATTAATCCTATTAACTTTATTCATACGTTCTAAGAGTATTCGTTATCCAAATATACGAATAAACATAACACAAATTCATTTATAGTTGACGTATATTTGCGTTTTTAGTTTGAATCATTACCTGTACATTAACGAGTAAAGTCGCAAAAATTAAACATAGAAAGCCTATTATGCAACGCAATCAATTCTAAGTACAACCATTCACATCTCTTAGGAGATGCTCAAATTATTTAATGCTCTTTATTTAACAATCTTTTTTTAAAAAAAAGTTTTTTTGTGTCAAAATGATTTCTAAAAGAAACCTATAAAAACCCCAAATAAAGTAATTAAAATAAAAAATCACTATTTTAAGTTTAAATATCAATAATAAAATTGAACGAAATATCATATTAAGGCTCATTGAGTTTGAGTAAGTAAAAGAGATAAAAAAAATTCAATACATCTCTTTTGAGAAATTTTATTATAAGTTTTGAATAATAAAGAATAGTAGAATCTCATATTTAAATATAGGTTAATTATATTTTAATAAAATATGTTACAATACTTTAGTTTTGACAATTTTATTTTTATAGAATATTTGAAAATTTTCAATTATATGATTGATATAAAAGAGTGTCCAATTGCTCAAATTTAATTTTATGTCCGACTCAGGCCCGAAAGATTGAAGTTAAGTCCAGCTCAAGCCAGGTTATCATTTTAAATAAAGTATGAATTCTCATTCTTTTTACTAAAAATAGCACTAAATAAATATAATTAATTGAGGTTTTTGTATCATTATTCATAACGTTACAGTATTATTTTATTTGCGCATTTATTCCAACATTTCAGGTACAAAATGCAATTAATTTTAACATTCTTTTTGTATAAACATCATAAGTAAACTTTTCAACTTATTTTTTAATTAATGCTAAACATTATGAATCGGTTTCAGCATATTTTGACGAGAATACTATATTTTAATATAATTCATTATTTTAAATATAGTTTTACTAAATTATATAATTTTATATTAAAGTTATTTTTAATTTTAATTCACTTAATGTTTTAACAGACATTAAATGTAAATTTTAATCTTGAATTTAAACGTTTTAATTCACTTATTAACATTTGGTAAATCAAATTCAAATAAAGCAATTCATTTTAGTTACTAAAGTGTAGTGATTGCAAAATTCTCAAACTGACTCGTGAGGTGTGATACAAATTCAGATCCTTTAATACCATTGGTTTAAAGCTCTATATTTAAAAAGAACGGCAACTTAAGCTAAATTTATATTTCTGGCTTGAGAGCTCATTTGATTTTATTCATTGTGTAAAATGGAGACTTATTGGTTAATTGAGAGCAGAAAAATAAAATTTAAGTTTTATAAAACTCCAATATTCAAATTTATATTTTAATAAAGTACAGTACTCTACATATGTCTGTTGAGAGAGCCTTTAATGTCTGACTTTAGCACATAAATTGGAAGTATAGGACTCAACGCAAAAAGTATAAAAATTTTAGCCTATTATTACGCTAATTTTAAAACTTATATATAAAGCATAAAAAACGTTATGAAATAATCTATTATCTTCTTCTGCCATCAAATTGTCATTCTTGAACCGAACCACCGATTTGCTTAAGAATGACATCAATCGATTCCTTTCGTTGTAAGCTTTCCAGATATATATATATTCCAAATATATATTGTTAACCAATCGAATTGATCTAAACTGTATTAAATTCAAAACAATTGGATCCGATAAAATTATATATAATGTTGAAAAGCTTACAACGAAAGGAATCGATTGATATATGGAAACCAAAACGTAAGGTATAAATAATCTTTCAATAATAAGCAATAAAGCCAAGCAATTTGTTAACCTAACAGTTAACTGGTGGACACTCCCAATACACTGTACATTTGGATAGATCGCCAGGCGATCCTAACCGCTGACGACCGGATTGCCAATACAATAAACCCGCTATTCGAAGGTACAGTAAATCAGTGAAACCCTGGACGTGGACGGTCTCACCTGGACGTGGACGTAAATCAGTGGACGGTCTCGTTTGAGTCCAATTGATATGCTCAGACAGGGATCGGTTCCAATTTTGTTGATCGTTATTAAACACTTAGACTACACTTATTATACAAAATCTATTGCTATGATTATAAGAATAAAGTAAACATTATTTGCTGCGATCAGTAATTTTCCATATTTTTATCGTTAAGGTTGATAAACAAATAATAATCGATATCTAAGCGCTCTAATTATACAATTTGCAAAGTACTAACTTAACTTCGCAAATACTAATTTATTAGATTCTATTGATCAATACATACTCTTATCAAATAATACCCTTCTGGAGTCCTATCATAGCACCTGCTCCTCCGTTAATCTATCTTCTTTAAAAAAGACGATAATTATCAAACACGATCTTTAGTCTCTAAGGGAATGAAAAAATCGTTACCAAATCTTGGATTGAATTTTGTTTATATTTAATTCAGTGCTTGACAATAAATAATACAATTAATTGTTGAAAAGGTGTTTATTAAAAATTTATAGCTTACTACTTTCGAAAATTATTCCTAAAACTATTCTAAGCCCATATTTTCAATTTAACCTGTTATGGATTCCTAAATTTTTGTATTTTTATTCTACAAAACTAGAAAGATAAAATGAAATTGACAATGAAATTGACAATGAGTTTGACTGTAACAGTTGTTTTGTTTTTTAGTAGATTTTATATTGAATATTAATTAAATTTTTTAGCTGACTTTCTTGCAAAGAAGTCCAGCTTATGGATTTGACCATGTCTGTCTGTCTGTCTGTCTGTCTGTCTGTCTGTCTGTCTGTCTGTCT